>ML311737.1:0-35833 GCA_005239505.1 Nicotiana paniculata | reverse complement strand
CCCCCCCCTCCTAAACATTTAATATAATTCCTAAGTTTATTAAATTACAATTTGGCATATTTTCTACTATAAATACCTCTTATCCTTCTTCATTTTTTCCCAAAAATATTTATCATTCTCTCTTAAATCTTTTACATTCTATCTATATTATTCTCTCAATTTTCTCACTATCAACTATCAAGTGATAAGTTTCAAGTATTTGGGCAAATTTTTGGAGCAACTTTCAAGCTTCAAATTAATTCGTCAAGTATTTTGGGCAATTTCTTCAAGTTTCAATATTTAATCACGGTGCACTAGTTTCATCTCCTAATTTTTAATATATAATTTTTGTATATCATTATAGTGTTTAATTTTGTGTTTACTTTACGTGGTCTATTTTCGTATTTCATTTGTGTGTTTAATTTTTGTGTTAACTTTTTAAAGTTAATTTCACATTTAAATTATGGCACCTAAAAATGTATTTGGCTTTAAAAAAACTAGTAAAAAAAAAAGTAATGGTGAAAGTAGTAGTAATCCTAATCCTAGTCCTAATACTTACCCTTATGCTAGAATTAGAAAACATATAGATGAAATGACTCATGTTGATGAAACTTTATTTTTCCAACACCCTGCATGTTATAATATTAATTCCGGGGAATAACTACATCATGAAAATTTACAAAGACAATTTGGTAATGATATTTTATTGAGGACGAAGAAAATGAGGAAGAAGAAAATAAGGAAGAAGAATTAGATGAAACACCCACTAGTCCCGCAACACAAGCTCTAACTCAGACTCAATCTCGGTCTGGATCTTTACCCCCTGTACCTCCTGTAAGAGGTAAGCCTAAGGGTGAACGTCCCAAAACATCACATGTATGAAAATTTTTTAAACATGACAAAGTCAATCAACGTGCTACATGTGGAATATGTAATCAAAGCGTTGCGCACACCAAAAGTGGTGGGACGCGTGGTTTAACTAGGTACTTAGGTAAGGACCACAAAGCTTTATTGATACAAGCTAAATTAAAAGCCGGACTAATAGCGGATGCTAGCACCAATACTGGCACTCCTAGTGGATCTGGCGGGGGTTCTAATTTTTTACAACAACAGTTTGACCCTGCTTCAAGTACTATTTTACGCCCCTATAAGAAAGATAGAGATCGTGAGAACTTAGCAAAAATGGTGGTTATTTGTGGCTTACCTTTTACTTTTCCTTCTCACCCTGCTTTTGTGCATTATATACAAGAAACTTATAATCCTGCTTTTCAAGGTTTTCCTAAGACCACGGTCAGAAATGATGCTTTTAAATTTCAAACAAAATATCTTGATTATATTCGTTTTGTATTTTTTCACTTAGGTTGTAAAGTGTCTATCACATCTAATATAGGTCGTAGTCCTAATGGTTGTGATTATTTAACTGTCACATGTCATTGGTTTAATCATCACTGGAACATCAAAAACATATTATTGGTTATAAATTTGTTTATTCAAAACACACTGGAGCATATATTGCAACTACTGTTCTACAAATAATTGATATTTATGGACTCATTGATAAAGTTTTAACTATCACCTTAGATAATGCTTCTACTAACACAACTACAATAACTAGCTTAAGAACTAGACTTTATCCAATTAATCCAATAATTTTTCATGTTAGATGTGCATGCCATATTTTTAACTTGGTTGTAAAAGATGGTATTGATTTATTTTCAGATGCTTGTAGTAAAGTACAACATGCTTGCAACTACATTTTCGTGCTAATAAAGCGAGTAGAATTCGTGAATTTTCTCAACAATGTGCTAGTGCTAACCTTCCATATAGAAAAGTTCCGAAAGATGTTTGTACTAGGTGGAATTCTACTTATGAAATGCTTAAAGTTGCTTATGATTATCGGGTGCCTAAACAAAGGTATTTAATATGCATAATGGTATCCCCACTTATCAAATTGTTGATTCTGATTGGCATCATATCAAAGAGCTTACTAATTTTAGAAAAATTTAATTATGCTACAAAATAATTTTCGGGTATATATTATCCTACTGTTACACAAATATTATGATGTATTTATGGAATTTCTGTTGTATTTGGTATTATAAAACTAATCTAACTTATGCACCGGCTATTAATAAAATGATTGCAAAATTTAAAAAGTATTTTTTCCCTACTACCCAAGTTTATTTAATTTCTATTATAATTAACTCATCTTTAAAATTAAGAGGTGCAAAGGGACTTGTTCGTAAAATTTATGAGAATTTAGAAATTAAATAAAATGAACAACCATCTCTCGAAAACTTTCAAGCTAACATATATTCTTATGCTAGATCAATGTTTAATAAATATAAATCTATAAAAACAATATGTGGTGAAACTTCTCCTTCTACTTCTAAGTTTAGAGTAGAAGTTCTATGGGAAGATATGGATGATTCCTCTATTGATGATGAACTTGATTCTTATCTTAATCAAGAATAGGAAAGTATTAAAGACGAAGAAGGCAACGAACAACTTTTGGCATGGTGGAGGGAGCGTGGCAAGGCCTTCCCAACACTTTCAATAATGGCCCGAGATATCCTAGCTATTCAAGCATCATCAATAGCATCAGAGAGTTCTTTTAGTGCGGCAAAATTTTAAATCGGAGATCATAGACATTCATTGGTGGAGGACAGCCTAGAGATTTCTATGTTACTTAGAGATTGAATTAATTCCGAAGGAAGAAATCTTGGATTTGAAAAATTAACCACTAGGGAAGAAGAAGAATATAATGAGATACTTAGTACTGGGAGCGATGACGGCATGGAACTTATGAAACATCAATCAACATTGCCAATTCCAGAACAATGACCAAGAGAAATTATAGATAAGTTACAATGAAGTTATATAAGGAGCTTACAAATATTAGTATGATAACTTTTAATTGGCTAGTAAGAGGCCTAGTTCAAACAGAATCCTTTCTAGAAGGTGGTTGCGTAGATTAGGTGCTCTTCAAAAGAATTATATTTAACTGTGAGATTTGAAAGTTCTATTAATAAAATAAAGGCTCTAAGCGTTGAATTTATTTTTATGAATTGTCTTAGACTCTTAGTTTGTTACTTAATGGCTTGAAATTGTATTAAATAAATTATAACTCTATTATAAATTTATAATTACTAGAATATTTCATTATAAGTCTTTTGGTTTAATATTTTATAATTCTTTACTTAGTTTCCTAATTTGGGTTTAACTTTTAAGTTTATTAAATAAGTAAAAAAATTAGCCATTTCAAATTTTAAAAACTTAGTCATTGTCAAAAAAATAGTCGTTGCCAAACTTAATGCTTAAATATTTTTTTTAAAAACGACACTTAAGGCCCGCGAACCCGTTCCGTCCCATCCTGTCATATCCCGTTTGTTAGCTGGATAGGATGGACTTACCGTTTCGTCCCTGTAAGCATTTAAATTTTATTGGATTTAAATCCATAAATAATTTGGACCATATTAAATTCATGACGTTAGTCAAAATAAATATTGTGGCTAATAAATTGGGCTAATTATATAAATCCAAATATATGGGTAGGGCTAGTCAATTTAATCGGACTACAAGTTAAATGATAAGCCCACTTTATTGGCCCAAGGTCCAAATGGCTATTAACCCATCTTATAGCCCAGGTTCATGCCACGTGTCAATTGATGTGGCAGTCCAAGTCAATAAAATCATGCCATGTATCAAGTGATGTGGCAATCCAAGACAAATAACTGAGCCAATTAAATCATACCAAGTGTCTGGATGGTATTGGTTAGTTCAAATGGACCAATCAAATTGCAGAGCCACACCACTCCCTACAATTATAAATAGAGGTCTTCATAAAGCTAGAAGACACCAGAAGTGATAACAAGAAGCAAGCTGAGAGCTCGTGGGTCAAACACTACAGATTTCTCTACAAGCTACAAGTTAAAGTTCAAGATCAAGAACGAAGCCAAATCAAATACCAAGGCGTTCAAGATCAAATTACTTGTTCGTGATCAAATCCAAATTCAAGTTCAAGAAAGTTATTCAAGATCAAGATTTACATGCCCTTGGATCAAATCAAAATCAGGTTCATCAGGATACTTTACATTCTTGAAGAATTAGATGAATACCATATGTCGCGCCCCCTCTTTCCTCGCGGAGGTCGAGTTTATGACATTTGGTTGAGACAACTCTTTCATTTTGGGAAAGGGGTTTGTGTTTTGAGAGTCGTATTTTGGACAATGTTTGTCCCCTGGGCGGATAGTTCGTTTTAGGGATTTTGCAACCTTGGTGCCTGCAACCAAAGAAAGATCGTGAGTTCTATAAATGGGGGGGGGGTTAGTTCTTATCCCCGCTGGATTTTCTTGACTTGCTGGGCTCGATCTGATGATACTGTATTTATTATTGGGGTAGCGTTGCTAAACATAGTTGTTTAAAAAACAAACATGCATGATTTTGTAAAAGCATAATGTATAATTAAAAAATAATTTTAGGATCAACCGACGACAGTGACACGGCTCGGGACATTGCAACCTCTCCTGGTACGGAATTTTGAGGGTCCTCCTCAAAATTCTGCCCCAGTTGGATGGATGAATGCTTCTGGCTGTTGCTCGTGCGACGATTGACTGAACTTGCTTCAGAATTTTGAGGATCCTCCTCAAAATTTTGCCCCAGTTTCCAATTGCGGGGAAAAATGAATTTTTTATTAAATTGTGACCGAACCCATAGGGTTTCCTACGTATCACCTCTTAAATGGGAATTAGGTCAGGCCTTGTTCAATTTACATCATTGAGAAAGCATAAAGATTACATATAGTAGCATTTGACTGCATCTGAATTGATTGGCTTTGGCCAAACTTCTCCGTCCATTTTTACGAGTATAAGTGCTCCTCCTGTCAGTACCCGGTGAACCATGTACGGACCCTGCCAGTAGGGAGAGAACTTTCCTTTGGCTTCATCTTGATATGGAAAGATCTTCTTCAGCACCAGCTGCCCCGGTGTGAACTTTCTAGGCTTGACTCTCTTGTTGAAGGCTCGGGTCATTCTGTCCTGATATAGTTGACCATGACAGACTACATTCATTTTCTTTTCGTCTATGAGGGCTAGTTGCTCATAACAACTCTTTACCCATTCTGCGCCGCTGAGCTCAGCTGCTTGTATAATTATTAGAGATGGAATCTCAAATTCAGCAGGAATAACAGCCTCAGTACCATAAACTAGCATATAGGGAGTTGGCCCTGTTGAGGTACGAACTGTGGTGCAATATCCCAATAAGGAAAATGATAACTTCTCGTGCCACTGCTTATGCCTTTCTATCATATTTCTTAGTATCTTCGTGATGTTTTTGTTGGCGGCTTCTACAGCTCCATTCATTTGAGGTCTGTAAGTTGTGGAATTCTTGTGTTTGATCTTGAAAGCCTCGCACATAGCTTTCATCAGCTCACTGTTGAGATTGGAACCATTGTCGGTGATGATTTACTCAGGAATCCCTAATCGACAAACAATACGGCCGCGGACAAAGTCTGCCACGACTTTCTTAGTCACTGCTTTGTAGGATGTTGCTTCGACCTATTTGGTGAAATAGTCGATGGCTACAAGAATGAACTTGTGTCTGTTAGAGGCAGCAGGCTCGATTTGTCCAATAATGTCTATGCCCCAGGCGGCGAACGACCATGGTGAGCTTGTTGCATTGAGCTTGTTTGGAGGTATGTTTATCATATCTGCGTGTATCTGACAACGGTGGCATTTCCGGACATACTGGATTCAGTCCGTTTCCATAGTCATCCAAAATTAACCAGCTCGGAGTATCTTCTTTTCCAGAACAAAACCGTTCATATGCGGGCCACATGTCCTAACATGAGTCTCCTCTTGCAGCTTGGATGCTTCCTTTGCGTTGACACAACGTAATAATCCCAAATTGGGAGTCCTCCTATATAGGATACCTCCGCTATGGAAGAAGTTGTTGGATAGTCTTCGAAGTGTGCGTTTCTGAGTGGGATTGACAAGCTCTAGGTAATTTCCTTTTGCCAAATACTCCTTGATTTCATTAAACCAAGGATTTCCGTCTGCTTCCTCTTCGACATGGGCACAATAAGCTGACTGATTATGGATCTTTACGGGAATAGGATCAATAAAATTCTTGTCTGGGCGTTGGATCATTGAGGACAAAGTAGCCAATGCATCGGCGAACTCATTCTGGATTCTGGGGACATGCCGAAATTCTATCTTCGTGAACCTCTTTCTTAATTCATGTACATGGTGCAGATACGACACTATCTTGGAATTCTTGGTAGCCCACTCTCCTTGTACCTAATGTACCAGCAAATCTGAATCACCAATCACTAAAAACTACTAGACGTTCATGTCAATGGACATGTTGAGCCCTAATATACAGGCTTCATACTCTGCCATGTTGTTGGTGCAGGGAAATCTGAGTTTGGCAGATACCGGATAATGCTGACCGGTTTCTGATATTAGGACTTCTCCAATGCCAATTCCCTTGAAGTTTGCTGTTCCATCGAAGAACATTCTCCAACCGTCATAGAATTCTGCAATGTCTTCTCCTATGAATGATACCTCTTCATCAGGAAAATACATTTTCAGAGTCTCGTATTCTCCATCTACAGGGTTCTCAACAAGATAGTCTGCTAGTGCTTGTCCCTTGATTGCTTTATGAGTCACATAGATAATATCGAACTCACTCAGCAGGATTTGCCACTTGGCTAGCTTGCCAGTGGGCATGGGCTTCTGAAAGATATACTTCAATGGATCCATTCTCAATAGGGATACGTTGTGTAGGCACAGAAGTAATGCCTTAGCTTTTGAGCTACCCAAGTCAAAGCACAACAAGTGCATTCCAATAGAGAATATCTGGCCTCGTACAGAGTAAACTTCATGCTGAGATAATAAATGGCTTGCTTCTTTCTTCCTGTTTCATCAGGCTGCCCCAGAACGCAGCCAAAAGCTCCATCTAACACTGGAAGGTAGAGCAACAGAGGTCTACCTGGCTCAGGCAGTACCAAGACTGGTGGTGTTGACAGGTATGCCTTGATTTTGTCGAAAGCCTTTTGACAATCATCGGTCCACTTTGTTGCGGTGTCCTTCTTCAGCACCTTGAAGATCAGCTCACAGATAACTGTAGACTGTGTTATGAATTGGCTGATGTAATTAAGTCTCCCCAAGAAACTCATCACATCTTTCTTGTTCCTTGGCGGTGGTAGTTTTTGAATGGCTTTGACCTTAGACGGATCCAATTCTATCCCTCGGCGGCTGACAATGAACCCGAGCAACTTTCCAGCAGGAACCCCAAATGCACACTTCACGGGGTTCGGCTTCAGATTGTATTTCCACAACCTTTTGAAGAACTTCCTCAAATCTTCTATATGGTCAGTGTCTTTCCTAGACTTGATAATAACATCATCCACGTATACCTCGATCTCCTTGTGAATCATGTCGTGGAAAATGGCGGTCATAGTCCTCATGTAGGTGGCCCCTACATTCTTCAGGCCGAATGGCATCATCTTGTAACAGTACACTCCCCACGGTGTAATGAAAGCCATTTTCTCAACATCTTCCTCATCCATCCAGATCTGATGATAACCAGCGAATCAATCCACGAATGATTGTAGTTAATGCTTGGTGCAATTGTCAATCAGGCTATGTATATTTGGCAAAGGGAATTCATCTTTCAGACTAGCCCGGTTGAGATCCCGGTAGTCGACACAAACTCTGACCTTCCCATCCTTCTTTGGTACTGGCAAAAATGTTGGCTAACCATATCGGATACTCAACTACCCTGAGAACCTTGGTGTTGATCTGCTTGGTGACTTCTTCTTTGATTTTCAAACTCATGTCGGGTTTTAACTTCCTGAACTTTTGTTTTACCGATGGACACATTGGATAGGTTGGAAATTTGTAAGACACAATAGACGCACTTAGACCAGTCATGTCGTCGTACCGCCATGCGATTATGTCCTCATACTCCTTTAGAAATTCTTCATATTCTCTCTTTTCTGACGGCGACAAATGAATGCTGATTCGTGTTTCTTGATGTTTTCTGAATCTCCCAGGTTGATGATTTCATTCTCATCTAGGTTGGACTTAGGTCTGTTCTCAAAATTCTCAACTTCTTTGACAATCTCGTCAGGTATGTCATCTTCTTCTGAATCCACGTCCATTTTGTTATGTTGTCTCGTTGCATGTCACAGTCATCGGTTCATCAAGACAGGTAATAGTAATGTTTTATAGGTAAAGTAAATGAGAGAAAAATGATAGCAATAAATATTGATTCATAAGAAAAATTTAAAAATATTTTTGATAAATTGAACGATTATTTTGAACATTGAAGATCTTATTGCAGGAATTAAAATGCGAAAAAGAAAATCATGTTGTCAAGAAAAACAATGAATAACGCTCGTTTTAGCCTGGCTACCCCGAGACTCGTCGAGCTTTGGTTGTCCTGACAGTTCTTGAGGTACGTCCCTATGCTCATTGCTGTCCTCCCCCTCCTCCTCGAGAATAACACAATAGTCCATATCACTGTCCTCCAGAAACAAGTTCCTCATTGCTGCAAGTGCTTCTTCTTCGTCTGATCCATAAATAACGATGCCCTGTTGGAAGGTCTGATCCAGATGTGGTATTGGTTGCTCCAAAGGGTAATAAGGACTGGGCCATGGTGGCGACCATTTTTTGAATCCTTCCCAAGTGTATTCGTATCCCAAGCCGAAAGTGGTGCCGTGCTTCTTGAGTTTGATAGGTTTGGAGATCCTCTGAAGGTTCTTGCCGAGCCCTTTACCTGGCTCGTACCCTCGCCAATTCATCATACTTGTGATCTTGCTATCCCACCATTTGTATTTGTCGATAGTGTTGACCCGTTCAATGTAGTGGTAAGTTTATCCACCCAGCTTCCTTCTTCCTTCAATCACCGGAATATTCTGGCGGCTGTAAATAGGGTTGCTACCGTCACCATGAATAATAACCTCTTAGTGGTTCCACTCGAACATCACTGCCTGATGTAGCATTGATGATACGGCCCATCAACATGGATCCAGGGTCGCCCTAATAACAGGTTGTAGGACGCTAGCACATGTATCACTTGGAAGTCCACCTCGAACCAGATTGGCCTCATTTGCAGGCATAGGATGATCTCACCAATGGTGGACCTCTGAGATCCATCGAAGTCTTTCACGTTGATCGATCTATCCTTTATCTCATTTATCCCTTTACCCAATTTCTTGAGCGTTATCAGCAGACAGATGTTAAGATTGGATCCCCCATCGATCAGGATTCGGGTGATGAAATAATATTCGCATTGCAGAGTGATGTGCAGTGCTTTGTTATGGCCAAACCACCATATTAGCCATTTCTCCACTAGTGATTTTGTTTGGCACATATGCTTCGTTCAACACCTTCATAAAGCATTCCCGTGCGTCTCGAAATTCTGCAGCAAAGAGAGGATGGATATTTGCGCTGGCATTTTGTTCAGCTGGTCGATGACCGAATACTCCTTGGCCTGTACTTTCCTCCAAATGTCATCCGGACCTGTCTCGATAATGAGAGGCCGATTGGAAGCTGCCTGCTGGATTCAGCCAGATGTTTAGGGGTATAGACTCTACCAGTTCTTGTCATACCCTGCGCTGCAACAACTTCTTCAGTCTTGACTTTGCCTTTCCTTCTCGCCTCGGCTGTATAGTCCCATGGTACAAAATTTGTATAGAAAGGTGGCGTGGTCGATATCACCACCGTTATTGGCGCAGCTACCCTCACTTCGAATGGAACATGTGGCTTGGGTGGCAAGACTGCAACCTCAAATGGTGCAGGTGCATTTGCCGGAGACACGAACTCAACTTCGATCGATACTGGTGTCTTTGCAGGTGCCGCTGCTTCAAACTCAAGAGGCATGGACATATTTACCTCAGCATCCTCAGACGGTTGAATCTGGACTACGATCGGGTTGAGAGTGACTGTATGTTTCTTTGGATCATCGCCTTCTGCGATCAACCCGATTGATCCCTCAGGGTCCCAATCATCTTCTATTTCAATAAAGTGGATGAATCCACTTTTATGGTCCGGAAGAGGATTGTTGCGGACATTTGGGGTGGATTCCTTTGCCACGATGACCTTGTTGTCAATCACTTATTTGGGTTGACCCATTGAGAAGGATTCTTAGGGGTTGCAGCAGGGATGGGGGTGACATAACCAGCAGCTTTGAGTTTCTCATACAGCTGATCGGTGGGTTCAGCGATGACGGTATACTGTTTTGGAGGTCTGTGATCAAAATTAGGACGAGGTCTAGGGAAGTTTTGGCGGGTAGGGGGGTGATTGGTAATGATATGGTAGACAAGAGCGGGTAGTGAGTATCTGGGTGAAGCAGGTTGATATGTCGGTGGTGGAGGTGATTGATAAGTAGGTGGTGAAGCTTGGTATAAGGGTGAGGGTGCTGGGTATTTGGGGTTGGTTGATATGTGAGTTGAGGTGTTGGGTAAGTTTTGTATTTGAGTGGGGATTTGGTTCTTTTTGCAACCATCACGGCTCCCGCGTCTCTTTTCTTAGACACACCACCAGACTGCAAAGCCTTGTTTGTAGCTTACAAGGCTTCAAAATTTGTGACCATACCGCTCTTCATACCTTCTTCAATCCGTTCACCTAATTTGATAATGTCGAAGAAATTGTGGTTCTCAATCATCATCAACCGTTCATAGTACTGCGGGTCCTGGGCCCGGACAAAGAACTTGTTCATCTGCTCCTCTTCTAAGGCGGGTCTGACCTTGGCAGCTTCGGACCTCCAACGAGTAGAGTACTCGTGAAATGTCTCTGTGGGCTTCTTTTTCAAATTCTGAATATATAACACGTCTGGTGTGTTCTCTGTTTTGAACCTGAATCTGTCCATAAAGTCAGATGCCATGCTCACCCAATTCGACCATTTCTTGGGATCTTGGCTGATGTACCAAGACAATGCATCTCCTTTCAAGCTCCTCATGAACAACTTCATGCGGATCCTTTCATCCTTCCCTACTCCAACCAGCTTGTCACAATAAGTTCTCAGATGGACCCTTGGATCACTTGTACCATCAAACATTTCAAACTTAGGAGGTTTTTATCCCTCGGGAAATTCGACATCGGGTTGTATGCAGAGGTCTTCATAGTTCAACCCTTCGACTCCCTTTATTCCCTCGACGCGTTGAACTCGGCTGGTCAGCTTCCTAAGTTCCTCGGCCAAGTTCTTGATAACCAGGTCCTTTTCGTCAGACTCAGTTGTGTATGTGATAGGGTAAGTGGAGTGTGGCATGGTATCCACGTAAATGGGATTGTTATGGTGGCGTGCCGCATGAGTGGAAATGGTCATTTGTGGAGTTCCGAGGTTCTGGGATAAATAGTGGAGTGTTATTTAGAGTGTGACATGCATTGCATTGCGCTGGAAGAGTCTGGTTCTTTGGTGAGGTGTTGTGATAATGAGTTGCGGGATGATTTTGCTGCTTTGGGATGTTTTGAGGAGGTGTAGGATTCTGGATGTTGACTTCTGGGACGTTGAGCGAGAATGACATGTTTGCCAGATTTCAAACTTGATCAAGCTCTTCTTGAAACTTTGACAACTTCCGTTCCAGTTGCAACACAGTTTAATTCTGACTCCGAATACCCTGGCCATCAGTGGCCTCTACCCACTCAACCACATTCTCATTTCTGCTGTTGCCTGAATCTTCCATTTTCTTTTTGCCTTTGCTCTTGCCTTTGGGAGGACTAAGAGGAGGAGAGGGTGGAGGGCTCCTGGATCTTGTAAGATAGGATGATGATGCCAGAGTGCACGAACTAACCTTTGGGGATGGGAATAAATAAATAAAGAAATAGGAAAAAAAAAACAAAAGGTAGCCATGTTAGTGAGGATTATGAAAAGTATTGCGGTATTTAAACACATAGTGCGGGAATGTAAAACGCGTCCTAATTTGGGGACCTCTTTTGTGCCCGAGGTAGGCCTAGCGACAAATTGATTTGGAGAAATTAAGATGCTAAATGCCTCATTTTATTGATAAGAAAATAGACGAATCCCAAAACGACACTAAATAAACAAGAAGTAAAGGTCACTAATGGCCATTGGCCTTATTACATTGATAAAGTAAAATAAAGACATTCCTATCTACTTGGTCCCAGAAGGACCTTCCCCAGACTCGGCATTCTTGCTTCCCTCGTACAGTTTTTCCATCTCGAGAAGTCCCAGCAACAGGTATGCTTATGCTAGATGTCCTCCTTCGGTCCCTTCAGTCTTTTGACAGTCTTCAATCCTTTTGAGAAATTTTTCCTCCAGCTCCACTATGCCTTGCTCCAAATATCCTAACCTTTTGTTGGTGCTGATAGCCATATCTTTCTATTCCTTGATCAGTTTCTTGCTAGACTCATGCATTTCGCGGTGCTCATCCTCACACTCAAGGATCCTCTTGCGCAGCTGGTTGTTTTTGACTTATGCCTCGGCCTTTTAATCTTTAACCATGTGGCCCTGAACGAACCCTGGCTCGCTCAGACCACCCCAATTTTTTGCCAACCAACCAGGATAGAAAGGGGTACAACCGGCATGATATCTGTCTGGCTCAATGGTGTCCTTCTCCATTACAATCTTGTAGTGCCACATGTGCTAGGCTTGGCACTTGTGAGGACTATCGTCATTTTTGAAGTCAGCTTGAAGATGGCTCATCTTGTCGACCCTGGGTATGAGTTTCTTCCTACCCGCTTGCCTCACAATTCGAAGAGGGACGTAAGGGTATGTTCCTCTTAGAACAATTAATATTAGGAACGGTGCATCTCTGGAACGGGCGATGAACTCCTCTGTCGGAAACCACTCGAACATCCACTGAACCTGTTCTCCAGTCAGATTATCAAAGAGCTCGACCCATCCTTTGGTGTTCTTAGGCTGAGCAAACAAGTTGGGGATGTAATTCATTCGCTTTGGATGGTGGAAAGCGATGTGGTCATCCCAAACTCTTCGATGAATTTCTTGTCGGTATTCGCTTTTATGGAGATGTTCCATGAGCCAAAGCTGAAGTAGTAAATTGCAGCCTTCGAAGTGTCTTGCCCCTCGTTGACACTTTTCCGAGGCTCGATATATGTCTGCAATGATCATGGGCATAATGTTGAAGTTTGTCCCACCAATTCCTTCCATTAGTGTCTTGGTTACCATGGCCAGTCTAGTGTGGATTCTCTCCTTCTTTATTGGAAACACAATCAGACCCAAGAAGCAAAACATGAAGACGAATACTCTACGATGGATGTGTCCCAAGGATGTGATGGAAAACTCGTCGTGGTAGGTACGGTATGATTTTCTGTGACCGTACCTTTCGTACAAGTAGTCAAAAGGGATGTATGACTTATTTAAGCATGCCAGTTCTGCATTCTTCTTCAGACCCATCATTTTGAGGAAACCTTTGCCTGTGCAGTTCTCAGGCATTAGCAACCCCGGGGTTTCCCATACCAGGCCAGCCAGTCCTCCTATTTCATCCAGCAAAGGTGTCATTTCAATGTCCCCAAAACGGAACATGGACCTTTCACAATCCCAGAACAGGGTAGCAGCCTCTATTATCATGTTGTTAGGCTGGATTTCTAGGAGAGATGGTAGATTGCCCAAGTATTTTCTGACGAGATTTTTGTCACTAGAACGTAAATCTTCCCACCAACATAGAAATCTTGAATGGATATTGGAGACCATGACGAATCTGGGGACTTCGTACCTCATTTTTCTGCAAGGCAAACAAGGTTAGGTCCTTACCCCTACTAGACTTGACTATATAACATCAACACTTAGCATAAAGCATTTAGTTCTCCAAATAAATGCACAGAACATGATGAAGTCCGTTTGGGTTTAGGAAAACCCAATGGACTTTTGGATAAGGCAATATCAAAAGCTATCGTGCGGACAACACTTTAGCTTGGCTAGGTTTGACCATGATGCATGGAAAAACATAACGGAGTAAGGTTTCTATGGGGTTTTAGACTGGTACCCTCGAGCGGACAACTCAAGGGGTAAGGCACGAAACTGTCGACTACACCATTGATCGACTAGTTTTACCGCAAATAAGCCTTTCCGAATTTAGGGGGTAGTAATATAGGAAGAGCACAACAACTCATCAAGCATTGATATAGTATTTTGTTTTGCATGAGTGGAGTATGAATTTTGAGCATGATTATGCAATAATAAATAAGCATTAAAACATGTTGTCATGTATTTGCACGTTAGGAAAGCAGCAAATACAACAATTTATAATTTAAAAGCGGTTACAAAGGAAGGAAACAGAAAAACATGTTAGTTTTGCTTTTTGGAGGGAATAAATATTCGAAAAACAATTAATTTCACATAGAGGGGGAAAAGGAAAGAGTGCAAAATATCAAACAAAGCATACTCAGGAAAGTTCACAAAGTGGTTTATACTGGTAAAAGCCTATATTCCCTAGCAGAGTCGCCATGCTGTTGTGCCCCCTCTTTCCTCGCTGAGATCGGGTTTATGACATTCGGTTGGGACAACTCTTTCCTTTGGGGAAAGGGGTTTGTGTTTTTGAGAGTCGCCACCTAACGATTTTTGAAGGTGCGTTAGGACACCAAAGGGGTTCATTTATAACTACGTTTTTAACCTGAGATAGTGTAAGGGCTTGAAATTATCCTAAGGGGAAGGTGTTATGAACCCCTCAGGATACACAAGTGTGGTTCCCGGCCAAACAGATTTTGTGAATTTCTACGAATTAGCAAACAAACAAATAAAGTCTCAAATAAGAGGTGATTTAAGTCTTAAGCATGCAGATGTTTGAAAAATAGTAAAGAAGGTTAGATTTTGAAAGAATTACGATCTAAGCATATAAAGGGTATCCTAGGTTTATAGTAATATGGATCACATCAGTACAATACCCGATAATCACTCCTCAAAGAGGGGCTACACATGGTATTAGCGTACCGGTCATCATATCCATATCTACCCTTTTCCCACCCTGTAAAGGTAATTAGAGCGAGTGTTTGTCAGCGACCTCTATTACATGCTGTTACTCGTCCCTTCCTGTCAGTCCCGAAGGAAATAAGGACTCCTATCCTATAAGGGAGGTGCTAGGCAGACCCTCATGTTTAAAGGCAAAACACTAAGTGACAAACAAGAAACATATAGGACTGCAATTAAGGGGGATAAACATACAAACAGGAAAAGGCTCAAGTACCTCCACACATAGTACACATAAACAGCATGACTCATACACAGTTAAGGTCCAGATTCAAGTTCAGATCCTAAGGCATGATATCTAGGTGAATTCAGAATATAACAAAGAAGAAGATTTGTTGCATAACTCAGAGAGGAAGTCTTAATCAGGCTTGTCTATTGGTTTTAAACATGCTGACAGTTGAACACTAATCACAAAGGACAGTTCTTGTTTTATTTCTTTATGGTTGATTACCTAAGACTGTCCTATGCGTGTAACGATCGTACAACTTTGTTGAAAGGGGTTCAGATTACCAATCCTAATAGCATGTGATTCTAAGTGTGTACAAAGGACTGATTGACAGTTTATCTAGAACATGGGACTGTTTCAGACATGTATATTTAAAGTGTAGTTAAATGAGTACGATCCTATAACATGATGCCTAATGTAGAATGATGCATATGCAGTTGCTAAAGCAGGATCTCTAAATACACATAGAATCACAGTATTATGCACAGTTTTATGAATAACACAAGTGATATATTTTAATCGTTGTTTACCCAGAATAGGATCTCTACGTGTACATGGCAACGTATAGCATGATTGTAAAGTACTGGTTATTAGCACATTTTAGCATAGGACTTTCGAAATGAGATGCCAATAGATGTTGAAAACAGTAAGTGGAAGACCTAGGGAACGTGATCTCTAATGCATGAAATGAGTCCTAAGCATGGTTTCTATTGCACAAGTAGGAATATAAACTTAATAACATGCTTTCTACCCTTTTAATAGCTAAAGCATGCATAGTCACTCCTTCCCTTTCCACTATCCATCCCCAAAGAGTTGTTTACAACAATTATTACAGGCCATTTGCATGAATTACATAACTGAATAATGAAAAGAAGAAGTTATACTATAGGGAGCCTTCTGATAGGCCCAAAATCTCAAGAATTTCTCAATGCCACTGATGTTCACAACCTTTCATATAATCCAGGTGTGTCAGAGTTCCCTAAGGATCTCAAAGGATCCCGGGTAGTGCTCTCACCCTGATTTCCATAACCATATTGAGTAAGTACATTATGGAAGGGCCAGCTCTAATGTGTCAGAGTTAAGAGGGATCTCAAGGGTCCCAAGGCAATGCTCACACAAGAGGGGCATAACCTAATGTCTAAGAGTATAGTGAGAGTGCTTGATATAGTTTTGAAAAGATCAAGTAGGAAAACAACTTTTGAAAATAACTTGTTTGAAATAAGTTTTGAAGAACAATAGAAGAGTGTTACCTCAGTGAAAACAGTTTGAAAGGGAAGAGGGTAAGACAATCAGAGTCTCAGGATCAGAAAAGTATACATAGAGAAAGAAACAAGAACCAAATCAGTTTAACATTCGCAAGCATGGACTGAGGGGTAGGGGACAAGTATGACACACATAGGTATAGATTTGTATTCAAGTTAGAACCAGAGAAGTACTAAGGTATTACAACACTTAACAACCACATAAACAGTTTCTTTATAAAGAGGTTCAGGCCAGAAACTACCAGAATCAGATTGAGGGGTGTCCTAGGGGAGATAACATGCTGAATCTAAGGGAGGATAGGACAACTTAACAATCTTACTAGTAAATTGAAAGTAGAGATTCTAATTACAGGGTACATAGCAGAACCATAAGTAAAAGCATACTAGAAATAGAAGGAACTGCAATACCAAAAGAAACATGTTATTTTGAAGCTTTAAGTTAAACTGAAAACATACCAGTTAAATAAAAATAAGTGTAGAGTGAAGAGCAATAGAGTGTATAATACTCAGTCTTGGCTTGCAGCCGACTCAGAATAGCAAATAACCAGCAAGAATAACAAGAGAGAATATGTGTGTGTGTAAGAGAGTTCAGAACAATATTTTTTGTTCGTGTCTTTGTGTTAGTGAAAGAATAGAGTATATATAGTTTTGACAATAGGTAAATAAGGTAACAAATAATAGTTCACCACAATCATGGAAGTAGGCACCAATTAGGATCAAAATAAGGTTAAGACTTCCTTTAATTAAGGAGTCATGATTCAAACGAAAATCAATAGTAATAAACAAGGAAAGAAATCACTGAAAAGTTGATGTTATCATATAAGAAGTAGTAAAAGTATATAACATGTGATTAACATAGATGCAGAATATCCTAATTAAGGAAAGTGCACATGTGAATCAATTTAACGTTCTTATTCATAGGAATAAAGCAGGACACAGTTTAATTCCGAAAAATAGTAAGAGAATCCTCGAATGAGGTCTTAATCACAGGGAATCAGTACCAATCAAGGAGAATATCTCACACATAAGGAAATACTAGAAACCAGAATATTGTGTAAAAATCAATAATGTACTAATCACAATTATTCATAGATTCAAAATGGTAAAACAGTACTGGAATAACACATATTAAGCAGGGTCAGGGACCCTAATCACGCAAATTAGGGATTCTCATAGGAATCATTAGGGTTTTAGCAGAATAGACAGAATAAGAAACACCAGAAAACCCTAACGACAAGAAAATAACACCAGGAATCACAGAGTATACATGAAAGCAAAGTAGTCATGCTAGAACAGGTAACCATTATCGCAAATAAACTCAGACTCATCAACCGACCCCCGAAAATTTAGGGATTTATATTAAAATGAATCAAACAAAATGGGAAAGACTCAAATAATGTTTAAACACGATAGAATCATGAAATAATACTAAGAAATCAGAAAAAGAATTGTTTCGTAAGGATTTTAAAACCCTAGTTTTGAAAAGCGAAGAATCATTTTGGGAAATAGGAATATCTTTAAGGAAAACATGGAAAAACCTGATAATACGTATAGATATGTTACAGATCTAAAAGAATCGGAAGGTTTAAAGTTAGGGTTTCCAAAGAGAACCTAGAAAAGAGGAGGAAAACTCAAAATATTACCGGTTTCAACCGGAAAGTGTAAAGATCTTACTCGGACGGCCATGGGTGGCCAAAGAAATGGCATGATATCGTAGGAGGTGAGTGAACCGCCTAAGGTTCACTTGAGGCCTCAAAAGCGATGACACACATGCGAAGTAGGGAGCCATAAGGCTAGTAGGAGGTGAGACGTCCATGGTTTCCGACAAAGAGGTGGCCAAAGAAGGGAGGTTAGGTTTAGCAGAGGGAGTGTTTAGAGAGAGATGAGAGAGTGTTGAGAGACAGGTGATTGAATGAGTGGAAGAATGAGATACGGCGGGGGGGGGGGGGGGGGGGGGGGGGGGGGGGGCAGTCATTTAGGGTTATTAATGGAAAGGGTGAATATGGGCCTTTGATTTGAAATAGTCAACGTCTCAGATTGGAATAGGGATTGAGTCGGGTAGGCTTAGAGATTGGGCTTGGGTTATTGGGTTATCTGGATTGGGTATTAGGCTGGTCTCAATTGGGTTGGGGTCAGATTTGATTTAGGCTAGATTTTAAATAGGAAGGGGCTAATTATTAAATACCGAATTAAATAGATAAAGAATTAATAAAAATAGCTAACAATTACATAAAATGAAAATAAGGCTAAATAGGTGAAATTAATGTAATTATCTAATATTAAAATATAAAATGGCTAATTATTGATTTAAAATGGTATGAATGTACAATTAGGCTATAATTGTAAAATTGTTGTAATTATAGCCAAATAATGCCAAATTGGCTAATTCGTGAAATAATTAAATCCTAATAGGATTAAAATGATATATTGAGCTAGGAAATATTTTGAAATTATTTATAATATAATTTATGAATAATTATTGAATTTAAAATACTGAATAAATTGGAAAAGAAATTAATAAAATATGGAAAATTATGGGAAAATACCAGTTATTATAAAAAGTGATTTTGAAGGCACATATGCAAATTTTAAAATAGTTTGAGGAAAAATTGGGTATCAACACCATAGAGATTGTAACACTTTTTTTATCGAAATCAAATACTACATTAGTTACGCAATTTTCCAGTCTTGATTATTTATTTTTCTCGACGCGAAAATTTGTTGTTACAAATTTATGGCATGCCCAGTGGGACAATCTTTACCTCTCTTCTCTTCAATTACCAAATTTCAAGAACACATAAATGGCTCCTAAGAAGATCAACTTCAAGCTCACTACTGCTAAGGCTACAGATTCCAAGTTTTTCTCTGATGTTGAAAACTTGTTGGATGCTACCATGGAAAGCGTAGGACGTGTCACTAGAAATGAGGAAAACTTGCTGGGACAACAAGCATTTCAAATTCCATCTGCATCAGTTCCTATCTTTGATTTTTGATTCTCAAAGGGGGAAAGATCATCTCCAACTGAATTGGAAGAAAGAGCGAACATTGCTGAAATCATTGAGAGGACATTGGCTCTACTTAGTCCATCTAGATCTAAGAATCTCATCACATAGGATGATGATGATTTCTTGATTACTGGATCTGCTCCAAGTAATCTACGTGAGTTGTTCCACTCAGAATATGGTATAAGAGAAAATCCATGCTTTGCTCCATCATCCACAACGATTATCCAAGCAATGGTGACTCACACTTCAATTGTTGAAGAACAACTCGCAAATTTAACAATGGAAATTGAAGTGTTAATGAAGCATATGCAAGATCAAGATAATCAAATTGTCAAGCTGACAGATAGATTTAAAAGCATGATGGAGGTAGATTCAAGTCATGCACCTGGAAAGCTGCCTATGATGCAAGATAAAGGAGATTCATCTACAAGGCAGACAACGACTCATAAAGAACTTCAGATTTCATCTGATGGGGTTATTCCCATTGACCAGTTGAAAGACTTCATTATGGGAACCATCAAAGATAACTATGATTTTTTCGTCAAGTCTTCTTTCGCATATGCAAAGCCATACACTACGAGAATTGATCGTTTTAAGATGGATGCAGGTTATCAACCCCCAAAATTTCAAAAATTTGATGGAAAAGGAAATCCAAAGCAACACATTGCACACTTCGTTGAAACTTGTAATAATGATGGAACCTTTGGAGATTATGTTGTCAAGCAGTTTGTCCGTTCCTTAAAAGAAAATGCTTTTGATTGGTACACTGATCTCGAGGCTGGTTTCATCGATAACTGGGAGCAACTTGAACATGAATTTCTCAACCGCTTCTATAGCACAACGAGAACCATAAACATGGTTGAAATAACAAAGACACGTCAGTGGAAGGATGAACCTGTTGTTGATTTCATCAATCGATGGAGGAATGCAAGCCTCAACTGCAAAGACAGACTTAGTGAAGCATCTAGAATAAAAATGTGTATCCAAGAAATGTACTGGGGACTTCGCTACATCCTACAGGGTATCAAGCCTAAGTCTTTTGAAGAAATTGGCTACACGGGCTCATGATATGGAGTTAGCATGTCTTCAAGTGGAAATAAAGGGCTACCAGTTTGTGAACCTTGCAAAGTGAAGGATAAACAATAAATAAAGAAAGTAGGCAAGTTTTTGCGAAATCTGAGAGCAAGGAATCAATGAGTATCAATGCCTCGCCATTAAAGGTCACTACAAAAATGAGTAAGAATCAAAGTGTGAAGACGACGTCCTTACAGGATAAGTTGTCCAAAAATTAACTCTGAAGGAAATGCATGAGAAAGAATATCCGTTCTTGGACTCCGATGTTGCAGCAATTTTTGAAGAACTCCTTGAGTTGAAACTGATTGAGTTACTTGAAATCAAGCGCCCAGAAGAAGCTGGAAATACTAATGATCCAAATTATTGCAAGTACCATCGGTTGATTGGCCACCCTATTGAAAAGTACTTTATCTTCAAGGAGAAAGTCATGGACTTGGCCGCTGAAGGAAAAATCTTGCTTGAGGATAAGAAAGAAAGTTCGAATCAAGTCTCTGTCATTTTTGGTTCGCTTGATCGCGTTTTCCTCTGCAATTTTGTCGAAGTACATGAATGTGATGGCATCCAAATTGCATCATCACCAAATATGATTAAATTTGGTGACTTCAAACATGTCGATATGATCAAAACACTGCTTCTCCCTATAGAAAATGAAGTAATAGTGGAGGAAAGATATCAAGAGGAACGTGAATAACGTGATGGTCAAGATGATGATGAAGGTTGGATTCTTGTGACTCAACGGAGACGCTACAAGACAAATTCATAAAGGGAGTCAAATAAGAAATTGACTAGGGGGGAAATGGTGAAAAGATCCAAGAAGAAAATGATAAAGAAGAAGTGGAATAAAACTAAAATGGAGGAGAATCGCTATCATAGGATACGTCTTCCAGTGACATTGGATGAATTTCTACCAAGCTGGTTAAGCATGCAAGCTTCCTATGAAGATATCAAGGCCTCATGTTGTAAGGTAGAGGAAGAAGAGACAAAGAAGGAAAAGGCATCATTGTTGCTACCTCCTTTGTCTGAAAAACTCACTAAGCATCTCTGTGAAGAAGTGGATACTTGTGATAAAAAGATCACATTTACTAATGACGATCTTTTGCTTGGTTAAACATCCCATAATCGTCCGCTATTTATGGTTGGATTTGTGCGTGAGCAGAGAATAAGTAGAATTTTAATTGATGATGGATCTGTCGTCAATATTCTCCCAATTCGTACTGTCAATGAGCTTGGCATACCGATGGATGAACTATGTGAAAGTCGTTTGATGATTCAAGGGTTCAATCAAGGAGGGCAAAGAGCTATATGGGCTATCAAATTAGAAATAACTATGGGAGATTTGTGTTCGAGTGTATGGATGCACGTGATCCATGCAAAGACCTCATATAATATCTTGTTAGGAAGGCCATGGATACACGAGAATAAAGTGGTCTCGTCCACCTACCATCAATGCTTGAAGTACTGTGAAGATAGGGTCGAAAAGACGAAAGTCGTTAATGATAAACCTTTTACCGAGGCTGAATCATACTTTGCCGATGTGAACTTCTACTTAAAGAATTACGTATCAAAGGAGGTCAAGGTTGATGATGTGATGTTGACCAAAAGTGTTGCAAGGAAGGTTGATATAACAACTAGCAAGGCAAAAATTACGGCTGAAAAAGATCAGGTGCTTTATGATAGGAGCAAGATGAATGAGGCATCTTCAAGTAAGAAAGTGACTCATGTTCTTAGCTATGTCCCAAAGGAAAGGAAGGTCGAAGATCCTTCTTCTGAACTATAAGGTAATGTGTTAAAAGACTTGACCCTTCCTATCAA
Organism: Nicotiana paniculata; assembly: GCA_005239505.1. Lineage (NCBI taxonomy): Eukaryota > Viridiplantae > Streptophyta > Magnoliopsida > Solanales > Solanaceae > Nicotiana > Nicotiana paniculata. Next base: position 13,526 of record ML311737.1, on the reverse strand, counting down.
GCGAATTGATGCAATTAAGTCTTCTACAAAGTTGCTTAAAGGGTTTTTCAAATCATCAAACCACAATTCGCTTCTAAAGCTAGAACGTCCTGTAAAGCGCACAGATGAGGGTTTGACCCAAACATCTACAAATTGTTGGCAAAAGCTGGATATGATCCCAATGAACCATCCAAGTTGGGAAAGCTCCCGCCTGAAGCTTCAAATCCTACTCAAAGGGTGATGATGGAGAAAGGGTACCCACTGAAGCAATCACGTGAAGGATTGGGTTACAAACGACCCCCTCCCATCTGTATCTCCATCAAAAGGGCAAGTTGTAACTACATTACTGCTAAAGAAGTGTCTGCGATGCTTAATAAGAAGACTTCTGTGTTTGATCGGTTTACGAAACCAAGGACATCAATCTTTGATAGGTTGGGACCATTGAAGAAGGAAAACAAACGCCATGGAAGTAATAGAAGAATTGGAGCACCCATCTCCGTTATAAAGGAGATTTTGACCACAGACTGCCCAAGTCTGATTCTTTCTAGAATGAGCCGAGAGACCAAAATTGTAGTTTCGTGCGGAGAGGTCCTTAATGCAAAGGCTCATACTATAGTCCACACTAAAGAACGGGAGGAAGATGAATAAAATGTGGGGTCATCATATCATATCACCATGCATGATGAATAAAATGCTTCACCTTTTACGAAAATAGAGGAAAGTTCCTTGATATTCATGTATGTCATCACATATCTTTCAATGATGGTGATCCTCAAGAAGATGAAGATGCTAAAGATGCACCACCTGAGCTTGAAGAAGGGGTGAATACAACGATTGATGCACTAAAAGAAGTCAATCTCGGAGTAGCTGAAGATCCAAAGCCCACATATGTAAGCGACTCTCTAACTGGTGATGAAGAGAGAAAATATATTGAGCTACTTAAGGAGTTTAAAGACGTATTTGCTTTGAGCTACAAAGAAATGCCAGGTTTAGACCCCAAAGTGGTTGTTCATCATCTTGCTGTCAAACGAGGTGCTCATCCTGTAAAGCAAGCACAACGTCGATTCAGACCTGAACTGGTTCCCTTGATTGAAACTGAAGTTAACAAGCTTATTGAGGCTAGTTTTGTTCGTGAAGTTAAATATCCTACATGGATTTCAAGCATCGTTCCTGTAAGAAAGAAGAATGGCCAAATCCGAGTTTGTGTTGACTTTAGGGACCTAAATAATGCTTGTCCTAAGGACTAATTTTCTCTTCCTATCCTTGAGCTCATGATTGATGCAACAACTGGATACGAGGCGATGTCTTTCATGGATGGTTCGTCTGGATATAATAAAATTTGCATGGTACCGAAGGATGAAGAACTTACTTCCTTTCGCACCCCTAAAGGTATATACTGCTACAAGGTAATGCCTTTTGGTTTGAAGAATGTTGGTGATACATATCAACGTGCCATGCAAAATATTTTTGATGACTTGCTTCATAAAAATGTGGGGTGTTATGTCAACGACTTGGTGGTAATGTCAAGGAATAAGGATGATCACTTGCAAGATTTAAGGATGGTATTTGAAAGGCTTCGGAGATACCAACTCAGAATGAATCCGTTGAAGTGCGCCTTTGGGGTTACTTCTGGGAAGTTCCTCAGTTTTATTGTTCGACATCAAGGTATCGAAATTGATCAAGCTAAGGTGGATGCTATCTTGAAAATGCCCGAGCCTAAGGATATTCATGAATTAAAAATATTATAGGGTAAGCTGTCATATCTTAGAAGATTTATTTTGAATCTAGATGGAAGATGCCAACCATTTAGTCGCCTCATGAAGAAAGGGGTTCCTTTTGAGTGGGACCAACATTGCAGAAATGATTTTGAAAGTATTAAGTCTTATATAATGAAACCTCTAGTACTGGCAACACCCATACCTGGAAAGCCATCAATATTATACATTTCAGCACAAGAAAGGTTAGTAGGAGCGCTTATGGCTCAAGGAAACAATGAAGGCAAAGAAAATGCGCTTTATTACTTGAGCAGGATGATGACGCCAAATGAGCTCAAGTATTCACCCATTGAGAAGTTATGTTTGGATCTTGTATTCTCTATTCAAAAGCTCAAACATTACTTCTAAGCTCACGACGTGCGAATCATCTCAAGAGCGAATCCTATCAAGTTTGTCATGTTTAAACCAGTCCTAAGTGATCGATTAGCAAGGTGGTACCTACAATTTCAACAATTTGAAATTGTGTATGTTCCTCAAAAGGCAGTAAAATGACAAGCATTAGCAGACTTCATAGCTGACATCCGATTCCAGATGATTGGCAGCTGTCTGATGAATTGCCTGATGAAGATGCAACGGTCATAGAAATTCAGCCTCCTTGGAAGATGTATTTTAATGGCACTGCGCATCGTGAAGGAGCTGGCGCTGGAATAGTGTTTATCACTTCTCAAGGAGAAGTTTTGCCCTATTCCTTCACTCTGACACAAAGGTGCTCCAATAATGTTGCTGAATATCAAGCGCTCATACTTGGGCTTGAAATGGCTGTGGATATCAAAAAATCACAACTACAAGTTTTTGGAGACTCCAAGTTAGTGATCAATCAGATTTTGGGTAGCTATGAGGTCAAGAAGCTAGAGTTGGTACCATATCACAAATACGCTCAAAGATTGGTAAGTTAGCTCGGAGAAGTAACTATTCAACACGTGCCGAGAAAGGAAAATAAGAGAGCTGATGCATTAACATCCTTAGCTTCTACATTATCTTTGCCTGATCATACGCAAGTCTCTGTTTACCAAAGATGGGTAGTTCATCCACCAAATGACTACGAAGAAGAAGAAAGTGAAGTTGAGCATCTTGCTTCCATTCTTGAGGTTGAAATTAAAGACTGGAGACAACCATTAATCGATTATATTTGTTACGGAATATTTCCAGAAAATCCTCGAAGGAAGACGAAAATCCGAAGGAGAGCCCCTCGTTTTATTTATTCCAAGAATACACTCTACAGACGATCATTTGATGGAGTGCTCCTACATTGTTTTGGGGACTGATGAATCCCTTCAAGCCTTGCAAGAAGCACACTCTGGAGTATGTGGTGCGCATAATTCTGGGCCAAAACTTCATTTACACATAAAAAGAATGGGTATTATTGGCCAACCATGGTGAAAGATTGTTTAGATTACACTCGAAGGTGTAAGCTTGCCAATTCCATGCTAACTTCATACATCAACCACCTGAAGAATTACACCCAACTGTTGCCTCTTGGCCATTTGATGCTTGGGGTTAGATGTTGTTTGTCCATTGCCAAAGTCTTCTGGTGGACATCTGTATATTTTGGCCGCAACTGATTACTTTTCAAAGTGGGTAGAAGCTGTTTCTTTTAAGGAAGTAGAAGGAAAACATAGCTAACTTCATCCGAGTCAATATTATCTATCGATTTGGCATTCCGCGATATATATTGATGGAAAATGGTAAGCCATTTGATAACAAGTTGATGAATAAAATATGTGATCTTTTTGGCTTCAAGCATTGCAATTCCTCCATGTACTATGCTGCTGCCAATGGACTTGCTGAAGCATTTAACAAAACACTCTGCAACTTATTGAAAAAGGTTGTCTCTAAATTTAAGAGAGATAGACATGAGAGAATGGAAGAATCTCTTTGGGCATATAGGACCACATATCGCACACCAACGCAAGCGACTCCTTATTCACTTGTTTATAGAATTGAAGCAATCCTTCCACTTGAGCATCAAATCCCATCGTTGCGACTTGCCATTCAATAAAGACTCACTGATGAAGAAAATGCTCAGTTACGCCTTGAAGAATTAGAATATCTTGATGAAAAAAGGCTAGAATATCAACAAATCCTTGAATGTTATCAAGCTCGCCTGTCTCGATCTTTAATAAAAGGGTACGCCTTAGATCTTTCCAAGTGGGTGACTTGTGGTCAAAAGGCCTATTATTACCTCTCATCGATCTGGGGGCAAATTCTTTGCTAAGTGGGATGGACCATATACCGTACAAGAGGTATACTCAAGTGGCACTTACAAGATAGTTGACTCGGCCCCATCGATGGGAAATTCATGAAAAGATACTATCCTTGAAGAAAACAAATACGNAATAGGCGGCCTAGGCAAAAGTTAGGACAAAAAAAAAAAAAAAAAAACTCACCCATTTCGAACTACGGAATGACTTGATCTTCTTCACCGAAGTACGCAGACAACTTAGAGTTTCATTCTAAGTTCAGTCATATGATTTCAAAAAAATACATATTACCCAAGGAATTTTTCAAACGAGGTATGATGGAATATAATTCACTTGATCGACACTAGGAAATTAGGTGTACATATATTCTTTTGTTGAACCCTCTGTCTTGTCTTGATGGCTCAAAGGAGGTCTCTTACATCATCAATTTGAAGTGTTCAAGCCAGCTAGTTCTTAAAGTTAAAGTGTACAAGCATGTGAAATCTTCAGATCCATAAAGCACTTGAAAAATAAATCAAGAACAAAAGTGAACATTAATGAGAATGTGCAATGTAAAGTGAAGCAAAAGAAGTTTTATTGCTGATGGGAACATCTACTAAACAATCAAATTCAAGAACGAAAGAAAAAAAACAAATAAAGTAGTGTTTATAGCCTAATCTAAGAACAACTTGTAGTTGGCCAAATCTTTGAGCATAGCTTCCAAGTATTTCTTCTTTTTCTCCAAATCGGCCAAGTTGTCAGCAGTTAACAAGTAGCGCAACATGCGTCATACTCCTTTCTAGTAGTTGAGTCTCCTAACTTGGCTTCTTCAACTTCTTTCTCAGCAACTTCTATAAAGGCTTTTAAGTTCTTCTCTTTTTCGCGGAGCTTCTCTATGTTATCTTTCACTGTAACTAGGGACTGATGGATCGATGACACTTCTCTAACCTTCTCTTCTTCTTCAGTCATGGCATTTGTAAGGTGTACCTCAACATCTGATATCGCAGTCTCTTCAACCTTCTCAGATAAAGCCTATCGTGTCTTGTTATATGAAGCAGCAAGCTCAAAAAGGGACTTTAATAGGTTTCTCAAAGGGGAAATATCCACATCATCCCCATCCATTGCCTCAAGGATCACTTTAGTGTTTTCTTCAAGCTCAGATACATTGTCTGCATTGCTACCTTTCAGCTTACACTGAATCGAAGTCCAAAGCTTCAAGATAAACTCCTTTCGAATATCCAAGACAACCTTATTTCCATAATAAACTGAAGCTGCAAGTGTTGGTCGCTCACGCAAATCAAAGCCCAACTTTGCCCTAATTCTATCATGAGAAATAGAAGTTGCCTCTTGATCTGCCTTAGCCGTGGAAGATGATTTATGCGGGTTCGGGCCTGCTACAGACTCGCCGCTAACTTATGGCCTTACTCGTTGCGATGCTCCGATGTTATTAGCCTGCAAAAATATATTTAAAAAATGTAAGAATACTTCAGCAAAGTCATTTGGCCATGGCTAACAAAAATGAAAAGTTTATGTTTTCTTTTACCAGCTCGTTTCGAGCTGTTAGTGTTCTTGTAGGGCTATCAACACTTTGGACCTCTACAACTCCTTCTAGGTTTTTCCTTTTCCTTTTCCAACATTGATCTCCTTTGCTGCTATCACTCTCATCTTGGGATAGGGGTTTGTTAGAGGCATAAACGACTACACCAAATGGAATGAGACATTGGTCAACAGGAGTATGGATCTCGTCTCTTTGAACTTCTTTGTGTAGCAAGGGTCTGTTTCCTGCGCGCCTCTCAATTACCTTAGACTTTAAATCTGGAAGCTTATCAATCAATAAAACATCCTCGTTGCGGTCTTGAAGGGTATTTGTGATTGGCCCAACAATATTCATCAAAAATTGTAAGTGGTCTTCAAGATGTCTTCCATGCGCCCTTGCCTACCAAGATATATAGTTAGATGACGTAAACTCTTCATGTTCGACCCAAAAGGAGGAAATACTGCTTTTGAGTTAGATCTAGTCAACACACAAATTCGTGCAAGTCTTAACCCTTATTCTAGTGAGTCCTCACAAAAATCTTGTTCCAAGTGACCAGGGGTGTCTTGATAAAAACAAACTTTACGACTAAATCGATGAGGACTGTAAGGTTTAACAATAAAGTTGAATCCGTCCCTCGAAGGAAGATAATTCGAGCGAATACTCATAAAGAAATTTAACTCGAACTCATCTGCCTTACCATTGTCATAGTAGTGGTACGGACCAGATCTGCGGGGCATCGTCGAAGTCCAAATAATATTTTCTCCATTATGAATACGCTTCCTTGCTTCCTCTTTCCCAAAATATCTAGCAGCACTTTCACCAGAACATGCGGCTATGAGAGGAACTGATCTCCCCTTTGCATACGGAAAATGAGCCTTAAAGCAATGCTAACCAACCATAAAAATAATGAGCTGGAAAGCAAGTTTGAGCAGGATCAAGCAACGAGCACTTTGAAATCTTATTCAAACCCGTATATATTTTGGCTAAGACCGGGACTGCAAGGCTGACTCTTCGTTTAGAAGCAAGATGATACGCGATCTTAAAGGTCCCAGGACGAATGAAGTCATCGTCTTTTGAAGGGAGCAAAAAAATACATAACCAACAAGATAGAAAAGCAACCAAGTATGTCTCGTCTTTCTTGTCACTCATAACTCCTAGCTTATGGAACAAGGCTTCTTCAACCATCGACCAATTAACTGCTTCCTCTATGACCCCGGTAGGATTGTGCGTCGACTTCAAACAAGCATACCTTTTTTCTTTCCTTAAAGGGGGCTGAGTATACCTTATTGTCTTCTTCCACCAGAACTCTACCCATTTCTTTGCAGAAACCTTTCGATCGTTTCTACCTCCCTCTCGGAGCCGATTGAAGGCATCAAACAAATGCTCACAAGTCTAGGGAAGAAACCTTTTTCCCTTGTCATACGTGCCTGTAAGCTCTTCAACATTTGGCACAACTTCCTCGTAAAAAGATCTTGTCATAGGCAGACCGCTGATCTTATACAAATCCCAAAGTGATATAGATTGTTCTCCAGCAGAGGTAAGCAATGTATTTGTAATAGGGCACCATGCCTCAGAGCAAGCCTTCATAATATTTGAATTTCGGTCATATGTGAAGAGTGAAGAATATACGACATCATAAATTCTTGCACCCTCCAGAGTTAGGCGACACCTACTTAAGATGCCTTCTGCCCATTCCCAGTAGCCATGAACATAATGAAATTCACCGTTGAATGGAAAATCATTTCCCCAATAAGTTTCCTTGTTAATAATTCACCCCATTCGCGACATTACAAGCATGATGATTAGTGGTGGAAAGCATCCATGTCTTGGGAGGAAGACTATTGTATTCAAGTGTCCAGTCTGCCAGATAAGATGTGTCCCTCAAAGGTATCCATGAAGCTGCAGCATATTGGCCGATTAGTGATCTGTCAACTGGTAACCTTGTCTCCACCTTGCTTCCCTTGTGGTTCAAAATAATAAGGCATCGTGCATTAAAGGAAGAAAGTCTTGAGTCTTTGAAGTAAACCATGTTTAAACTGCAAAAAGAGAGAAAAGTGTTTATTAGAACTTAACTTAGAAATGCGATATTCATGGCCTTAAATCTACAATATAACCTCAAGACTAATCCTACCAAGCGTGAAAAGGGCAAAATCTTTTGCTTGGAGGGTGTAATGGTCTTTGCTTCAGACAAAATAAATCTTTGGCCCAGACGGTGTAATGGTCTATGCCTCAGATAAATGAAGTTAAATCTTCAAATAAGACGAAGTCATTAGCATAGACAGTGTAATGGTCTTTGGTTCAAATAAAATGAAGTCTTTAGCTCAGACGGTGTAATGGTCTTCGCTTCAAGTAAAATAAAGTCTTTAGCTTAGACGGTGTAATGGTCTTCGCTTCAGACAAAATAAATCTTTGGCCCAAATGGTGTAATGGTCTATGCCTCAGATAAAATGAAGTTAAATCTTCAAACAAGATAAAGTCATTAGCTTAGATGGTGTAATGGTCTTCGCTTCAAGTAAAATAAAGTCTTTAGCTTAGACGGTGTAATGGTCTTCGCTTCAGAAAAAATAAATCTTTGGCCCAAATAGTGTAATAGTCTATGCCTCAGATAAAATGAAGTTAAATCTTCAAACAAGATGAAGTCATTAGCTTAGACGGCGTAATGTTCTTCGCTTCAAATAAAACGAATTCTTTAGCTCAGATGGTGTAATGGTCTTCGCTTCAGACAAAATAAATCTTTGGCCCAGACGGTGTAATGGTATATGCCTCAGATAAAATGAATTTGAATCTTCAAACAAGATGAAGTCATTAGCTTAGACGGTGTAATGGTCTTCACTTCAAATAAAATGAACTCTGTAGCTCAGACGGTGTAATGGTCTTCGCTTCAGATAAAATAAATATTTGGCCCAAACGGTGTAATGGACTATGCCTCAGATAAAAATGAAGTTAAATCTTCAAACAAAATGAAGTCTTCAGCTCAGACGGTGTAAGGGTCTTCACTTTCGACAAAATAAAAAAATAAAATCTCAGACGGAGTAAAGGTCTTCGCCTCAGATAAAGTCAAGTCAAATTTTCAAATAAAATATTAGGCTTAGACAGTGTAATGGTTCTCCTTCGAATAAAGTAAGGTAAAATCTTTAAAAACGAAAATAGGATCTTTAGCGTAGACGGTGTAATCGTATTCTCTTAAAAAAAATGCCTTCCACCTGACATGGTGTAAAGTCTTCGCCTTGTCAAAATAATGTCACGACCCAAAATCCTAACTTAGGTCGTGATGGCGCCCAACAGCGGGGCCAGGCAAGCCAACGCTCAATTTACTAAGGGTTCCTTCTTATTTGATTAAACATATCAACATATACTCAGTTCTTAAAACTTAAGACATAAATTGGCAAGGATAATTAGCTAGTTTTTAATAAAAAACGGTCATGAGGTGGCGTCAGCCAATATATATACAGACCTGTAATCCATAATAAGTATCATGTGTGTGCCAGGAACTAGTGTCACAAGTCCTACGGGTATACTAACAGAATATACAGACACACTGTCTGAAAGAAATAGACGGGAAGTAAGCAAAAGAAACTCCATGGTGCTGCCGGAGATCGCCAGGAGAAAGCAGCTCACCGTGAAGTCAGGTCCGTCTATAATCTGAATCGATCTCCGGTTAGACAACCAGATGCACCAGCCTCGGAACCTGTACAATTAAGTACAAAAGAGTAGCATAAGTACATAAATATATATGTACCTAGTGACTATCCCGCCTAACCTTGAAGAGGTAGTGACGAGAGGTCGAGTGGACACTCACTAAGGTCCAACAATATAATTTAACAGAATATGATGAAAAGAGTAGGCATGTAAAGGCAGTGAAGCAACAAATATATATATATATATATACAAGGCACTGAAATCCAAGGAAGTACTGGAAATAAATAAATAAACAACTACTACTTCACATTCCCCCAATTATCTGTCAAATTAATGTACATGAATTTAGTAACAAATAAATCATGCGCATACAGGATAAGGACAACCGGCCTGAGCCATAGCATAATCGTATCCGTGCACTGCCGAGGGTCTAACTGCCCGAACCGTAAGTGCACCTGACCATAAAGTACTCATATCTATGCACTGCCGAGGATCGAACAGCCCCAACCATAAGTGCATCTCTACCATAAAGTAACTATCTCTATGCACTGTCGAGGATCGAACAGCCCTAACCATAAGTGCATCTTCTAATCCACCATGGTGTACGGCCCGTTCCCATAAGCGTGGGGGTAAATCACACTCCGCTCGTGGAATGTAAATTGTGAAGCGGTCACATGCACACAAAATATTCCTTTTTAAATTGCTTTCCAGTAAACAATTCCTTACAAATTTTCTCAAATTCCATGATCTCAGGGAAATAAGCCTCATGTAACAATTAATTTATTAAGCATATAGTTCATTTCAAGTAAAACACAAGGCATGATATTGACCTAACTACCCCGGACATAATAATAATAGCCGCTACGTACGAACTCTCATCACTTTGTATGTACGTAGCCCCCACAATTACAACAAATAGCATTTAAAACACATACGGGGACAATTCCCCCTTATGAGGTTAGAAAGGAGACTCATCTCGCGTCGCACCTACTCTCTGGGTCAAGAATGCGCCCGAAACTCCGAACTCGTCACCCAAAGGACTTGAAGCTAGCCAAACGTTATGTAAATATATCAAATTATAATCAAAGCATGGAATTCTCCTATTATTTAGTCAAATTCATCATTCTTGAAGAAATCTCAAAATCCAACCCCGGGCCCGCATGCTCGGATTCCGAAAATTCTCGAAGGGAACACTCACCCATAATCTAAGGATCGTTAATATACGATTTTTGTATAAATTCATAGCCAATGCACGGGTAATTTTCTAAATTTTCAAAAGCCGTAGGTTACTACCCCAAATCCTTAATTTTCACTAATTAGGTAGTTAATTTAACTAGTAATTCATGCATTAAACTGATATTAGGGTAGAATTTACTTACCTTCAATAACTAGGCCGTTTTCCCCTCTTGAATGCTGAAAAGAGTCCCAAGGAAGAAGAAGAAAATGAGGAAAATGAATTAAATTCCGCTATAAAAACACACTGCCCAGTGGTTTCCTCTATGCGATGCAGCTTGGGCAGTGCGTTCGCGGTGCTTTAAATGACCAGGCCCACATGGGCCTTCTATGCAAACGTGGAGGGAGCCCTGCGAACGCATAGGGTAAAGGGTAGTTGGGCTGGCCCAATGGCTGGGCACTATGCGAATGCGAGGGAGGTGTGCGAATGCACTGGGTTAGGAGCCCAACCCATCGCGATCGTGGTGCCTTTTGTGCGAACGCACAGGGCATTCACCACCCCTGCTCAGTTCCTTCTTCGTGAACGCGGAGAAGGAAACCAGACCTGGAATTTTTGGTGTTTTGAAATTAGCTCTGAGGGATTCGAAACTCACCCGAGCCCCTCGGGACCCCGTCGAAAGGCACTGGCAAGTCTGTATTCATGATACGGACTCGCTAAAATTTTCAGAACGTAAAAAACGACAACAACACTAAGAATCTGACCCCAAAAGCAAATTGAATCAAACTTTGAACCTTAAGTTCTAAAATTTGCTAACAATGCGCCGAACCGATCTATACTACTCAGAATGACTCCAAATTTTGCAGGAAAGTCATAAATGACATAACAGAACTATTCCCGATCTCAAAATTCCGTTCGGACCTCGATAACACAAAAACACGTCCCAAACCACAATATTAACTTAAGGAAATTCTTATTTCGATATTGGGCGTCGAAACGCTCCCGGGTCATCCAAAATCTATTTCGAACATATGCCCAAGTCTGAAATCATCACACGAAGCTATCGGAACAGTCAAAACTCAAATCTGAGTTCTTTTGCTCAAAATATTGACCGAAGTCAAACTTGGCCTTAAAAGCCAACCTGAAGGAACCAAGTGTTCCAATATTGCTCTAAACACTTCTAAAGTCCGGACCACCTGCCCCCGCAAGTCATAAATAACAATAAGCCGCTACGAGAAGTTTCATTTAGGGGAACGGGGTCCGATAACGCAAAACGACCGGTCGGGTCATTTCAAAAAATGTCTTCGTCTTGTATGAAGTAATATTTTGCCAACATTAGTAAAGTTCGGGAAGATAATTTCTTTTTTTTTTTAACTTCAAATTTGCTACTTTCTTGAGCTATTGATAGAAAATTTCAAGAAGAAAATAACAAAAAATATTCGAAGTTATCAAGGAATTACTTTTAGAAATAAATGATTGTTTGCTAGATTGGTACAAATAAATTACATAAAAAAAGGCATTTACATAGAAGTCTAACCACAAGGCACGTCCAACATGGGAAGCTACTGAAATAATTCTACTTGTAGTAGGAGTCTTCAGAGATGTGGTCTCTTAGAATTGGCATTATCTTTTGTTATTCCGAATATACACCAAAGGATGAAATTCAAATCCAACCAATAAAGGGTCATGTACATAGACTCAATTAAAAGAACTTCATTTCCTTTGTTATTCCGGATATCCTCAAAGATAGTATCCTTTTTTTGGATAAACTAGGTTTATAACAGATTCGTGGATGAACATAATACGTTCTCTGGCACCACCATTTTGCTAGAGTATTGATTATTCACGTTCAACTAAAGTGCATTAGAACTTGCAAAACATTAAAGTATGCATTTGTAATAGTCATTATCGATTCTTCTTCAAATTAATATATTACATGGACTCTGAAGCATTGCTCTCTCAAAATAAATCATGTAAGAAAAGTTCACTAATTGGTAAATTATTCAAAGACATGTTCATTCCATGGAAATAACGTGTAACTGGATGAAGTCAAAAAAAAAATTAATTATGATGTTGACTCCAATTATACTTCATGCCCAGTCAATGAAGTTCGACACTTCTATACCCCGACAAGTCTTGAAGTAGGGGGCATTTTCAAGTATTTATATTTTATTGAATTTAAATCCATAAATAATTTGGACCATATTAAATTCATGACATTAGTCCAAATAAATATTGTGGCTAATAAATTGGGCTAATTATCTAAATCTAAATATATGTGTAGGGCTAGTCCATTTAATCAGACTACAAATTAAATGATAAGCCCACCTTATTGGCCCAAGGTCCAGATGGCTATTAGCCCATCTTATAGCCCAGGATCATGCCACATGTCAAGTGATGTGGCAGTCCAAGTCAAAAGACCAAGTCAATAAAATCATGCCATGTGTCAAGTGATGTGTCAATCCAAGCCAAATAACTGAGCCAATTAAATCATACCAAGTGTCTGGATGGTATTGGTCAGTTCAAACGGACCAATCAAATTGCAGAGTCACACCCTCTTATAACAAGAAGCAAGAAGAGAGCTCGTGGGTCAAACACCGCAGATTTCTCTACAATCTACAAGTTCAAAGCACTCAAGCTACAAGTTCAAGTTCAAGTTCAAGTTCAAGTTCAAGTTCAAGTTCAAGTTCAAGAACGAAGCCAAATCAAATACCAACGCGTTCAAGATCAAATTACTTGTTCGTGATCAAATTCAAATTCAAGTTCAAGAAGGAGATTTAAGATCAAGCTTTTACAAGCCCTTGAATCAAATCAAAATCAGGTTCATCAGGATACTTTACATTCTTGAAGAATTAGAAGAATACCATAGAGATTGTAACACTTTCGTTTATCGAAATCAAATACTACATTTGTTCCGCAATTTTCCAGTCATGATAAGTTATTTTTCTCGACGCGAAAATTTGTTGTTACAGTCCCATCCCGCTACCGTCCCTGCTAAATATCGTCCCGTCTCGTTGGACAGCCCTCCACTCACGCACCGAAAAGGTTTTTTTTTAATTTTTTTTTGTAATTTTCAAATTTATGTTTTTTTTTTCGTTTTTCAGCACCACCCACCCCCACTGCCCCCACCCACCACGCACCAAAATAGATTGTTTTTATGTAATTTCAATTTTTTATTTTTTTCTTTTTTTACACACACCTCCCCCACCATCCTCTCCCTAACTCCCACACTAGAATTTGATTAT
>ML311736.1:0-19035 GCA_005239505.1 Nicotiana paniculata | reverse complement strand
TGAGCCAAAGCTGAAGTAGTAGATTGCAGCCTTCGAAGTGTCTTACCCCTCGTTGACACTTTTACAAGACTCGATATATGTCTGCAATGATCATGGGCACAATGTTGAAGTTCAGTCCATCAGTTCGTTCCATTAGTGTCTTGGTTAGCATGGCCAGTCTAGTGTGGATTCTCTCCTTCTTTATTGGAAACACAATCAGCCCTAAGAAGAAAAACATGAAGACGAATACTCTACGATGGATGTGTCCCAAGGATGTGATGGCAAACTCGTCGTGGTAGGTACAGTATGATTTGATGTGACCGTACCTTTCGTACAAGTAGTCAAAAGGGATGTATGACATCTTTAAGCATGCCAGTTCTGCATTCTTCTTCAGACCCATCATTTTGAGGAAACCTTTGCATGTGCGGTTCTCAGGCCTTAGCAATCCCGGGGTTTCCCATACTAGGACAACCAGTCCTCCTATTTCCTCCAGCAAAGGTGTCATTTCAATGTCCCCAAAGCGGAACACGGACCTTTCATAATCCCATAACGGGGTAGCAGGCTTTATTATCATGTTGTTAGGCTGGATTTCTAGGAGAGATGGTAGATTGCCCAAGTAATTTCTGACGAGAGTTTTTTAACTAGAATGTAAATCTTCCCACCAACTTAGCAATCTTGGAGGGATGTTGGAGGCCATGCCGAATCTGGGGACTTCGTGCCTCATTTTTCTGCAAGGCAAACAAGGTTAGGCCCTTACACCCACCAGACTCGACTATTTAACATCAACAATTAACATAAAGCATTTAGTTCTCCAAATAAATGCACAGAACGTGATGATGTCCGTTTGGGTTTAGGGAAACCCAGTGGACTTTGGATAAGGCAATCTTAAAAGCTATTGTGTGGACCACACTTTAGCCTGGCTAGGTTTGACCATGATGCATGAAACAACATAACGGAGTAAGGTTTATATGGGGTTTTAGACTGGTACCCTCGAGCGGACAACTCAAGGGGAAAGGCACGGAACCGTCGACTGCACCGCTGATCGACTAGTTTTACCGCAAATAAGCCTTTCCGAATTTAGGGGTAATAATATAGGAAGAGCGCAACCAGTGATCAAGTGTTTCTATATTATTTTGTTTGGAAAGAGTGGAGTATGAATGTTGATCATGATTATGCGATACTAAATAAGCATTAAAAACATGTTGTCATGTATTTGCATGTTAGGAAAGCAGTAAATATAACAGTTTATAATTCAAAAGCGGTTACAAAGGAAGGAAACAGCAAAATATGTCAGTTACTTTTGAAGAAGAATAAATGCTTAAAGAAATAGACAAGTAATTTCATATAAGGGAAATGGAAGAGGTACAAATTCACAAAGCAATTTGAAAATGGTAAAAGCCTGAAAGTCCCCAGCAGAGTCGCCATGCTGCCGTGCCCCCTATTTCTATCAGTACCGGAGGAATTTAGGACTTCTATCCTATAAAGGATGTTCTAGGCAGACCCTCAGGTTTGAAGGAAAAATACTAAGGCGACAGATAAGAACATGTAGAACTACAGTTAGGGGGGAAACACAGAAAAGTAGAGAAAAGGAACAAGTATACCTCAACAAGTAATGCAAATAGGCAGCAAGACTCATACACAATTAAGGTCTTTATTCAGGTTCAGATCCTAAGCATGGTATCTAAGTGATAACTCAAAGACAAATTTATTGCATAACTCGGAGAGGAAGTCTTAATCAGGCTTGCCTACTGGTTTTAAGCATGCTGCCAGTTGAACACCAATCACAAAGGACAGTTCTGGTGTTATTTCTTTAACTGATTTCCTAAGGCTTGCTTAGGTATAAAATAACATGCAGTAGTGGTTAAACTAGGTATTTTTAAGCGAGTATGAATGAAATCCTAAAACATGGTATCTAATGCACAGGTAGGGATGCAGAATACAGAATCCTAAGCAGGATTTCTAAATGCACAATAATTAAAGCATTAATCACGATTTCAGAATATGCAAGAGTACAGTTTATTTGTGTTATCCAAGGGACATGATTTCTAAGTGTACATGGCAGCATAGAGCATGATTGTAAAGTACTGGTTATTAACATTATTTACCCTATCACAGAATTTTCCAAGTGATGAATGACAGCACTGAAACAAGATGCTGAAACAGTGTTCATAAAACCTAAATAGCATGATTTCTAATGCATGAAATGAATCCTAAGCATAGTTTCTATTGCAAAAGTAGGATATAAACCTAATAACATGCTTTTTACCCTTTTAATAGCTAAAGCATGCATAGTCACCCCTTCTATTTCCACTATCCAGCCCCAGAGTCGTTTACAAGTAGTTATTACAGACCATTTGTATAAATTACATAATTGAAATAATAAAAAGAAGTTATGCTATAGGGAGCCTACTATTAGGCCCAGAATCTCCAGAATCCTAATTTCCATTAGTTCACAGCCTTTCATACAAATCCAGGTGTGTCAGAGTTCCCTAAGGATCTCAAGGGATCCCGAGCAGTGCTCACACCTAAATTTTCATAACCAAAATTGAGTAAGTGTAGTGTGGAATGGCCAGCCTTTGTGTGTCAAAGTTCAGAGGAGCTCAAGGGTCCCAAAGCAATGCTCACACTAAGGGGGAAGAACTTAAAGGTCTAGGAGTATAGTGAGAGTGCTTGACATAGTTTTGAAAGAGTTGAATTGGAAAACAATTTGAAGATGAGTAGTTTGAAATAAGTTTTGCAGAACAGGGGATTTTCCTTTTAGTGAAAACAGTTTGAAAGAAAGGGATTAGGACAATCAACAACTCAGAACCACATCAGCATGCGTAGTATAAGGAAGCAGTCACAAACAGGGAATAAGGGATTGGGGACAAGTAGGCTGCTCTTGAAGCAGATTTGCATACAAGTTAATACTAAGGTATCACAGAACTTTAACAACCACTGAACAGTTTTCATAAAGATGTTCAGGCCAGAAACTTAACAGAATCAGATTGAGGGATGCCAAAGAGGAAGTACATAACAAACAGAGTTACACACAGGTCCAGAGGAAAGGGTTACAACATATGTTCAGAATTACATGTAACTAAGTGACACAAATACATGCTTATAATGTGTTGGGGATCAGGGGTAAGGCAGAGTCCTAGTGAAACATACAAGAAGGCAGTAAAACATGCTGAAACTAAAGGGAAAATGATAATCACATTTGTAAAACAACAAATTGGCATGCTAATTGCAAGGTAGACAGCAGAACTACAAGTAGAAGCATAGTAGAAACAAAAGGAATTGTAATATGAAAAGAGGCATGTTTTTTTTTATGCTTTAAGTTAAACTGAAAAACATAGCTGTTAAATGAGAGAATAAGTGCAGATTGAGGAGCAGTAAAGTGAAGAACAGTAGAGTGCAGGGCAATAGAGTGTATAGTTGCTCAGTCTTGGCTTGCAGCCGACTGAGAATAGCAAGTAACCAGTAAGAATAACAAGAGGGAATGTATATGTGTGTGACAGAGTTCAGAACAGTGTATTGTTCGTGTGTTTGTTAATGAGAGAGTAGAGTATATATATTTTTTAGAATAGGCAAAAATAAGGTAAAATAATAGCTTCAGCGGTAATTATGGGAGTAACAATCAATTAGAATTAGATTGGTAAAAGGACTTCTTTTAATTAAGGAGTCATACTCAAACGGTAATAAGCAGTGACAAAATGAGGAAAGGAATCATGTAAAACTGATTTTAACACAATTAGGAAGTAGTATAAGTACGGTATAGGTATATCATATGTAAGTAAGGCCAAGTTCAGAATTTTATTCAAGGAAAAATTAATTTGACAGCAAAATCATTTATGGAAATAAGGTGAGAAATAATTTATATTCTGAAAATCAGTAAGAAAACCCTCAAGTGAGGTTCTAACTAAAGGAAATCAATACCAATCAAGGAAAATATCACACATTAGCGGGATAGGCATGATACAAACAAAGAGAAATAGGAAATTAACACGTCTTAATTAAGGAAATACTCAAAAATCAGTAGAGAACATAATGTAAAATCAGTGAAGTATCAATCATAGAGATTCAGGGGTTCACAAATAGAAAAGATAGCACTCATTTTTCACAACATTATGAGAATAAGTGCAATAAACATATAATAGACAAAAATCAGAACCATAGGAAGACTAGTAAGGTAAAATCATATAGAAGTTAGGGATTCGTATAGAACACAGTATGAATCGCAGCGTAGACATGATATAGGCAGAAGTAATCGAATCTAGAAACCCTAATGGGAAAACATGGGGTAAAATCACACAATCACAAAGTATTCATGAGAACACGGTAAACATAATAGACCATGGTACATTATCGCAAAAAAACTCAGAACCATAGATTGAAACTGAGAACTTTGGGGTTTTTAACAAAATGAATCAGAAAAAATGGGGGAAAAACTCACATAATGTTTAGACACGATAAAAATCATAAAATAATGCTAGGAAACCAGAAAGAGAACTGTTTTGAAAAAGGATTTAGAAACCCTAGTTTGAAAAATGAAGAATCGTTTGGGAAACAGTAAAGTCTTTAAGGGAAAGATGAAAATAACTCATAATATGTATAGATCTGTTACAGATCTAGAAGAATCGAGAGGTTTAAAGAACTAGGGTTTCGAAGAGAACCCAAAATATAAGAAAGCCTTAAAAAGTTACCGGTTTTAACCCAAAGGTGATAGATCTTACTCGAACAGCCGGAGGTGGCCGGAAAATGGCATGAAGGACCATGGGTAGGAGTTGAACCGCTCCATGTTTGCATGATGGCCTCAAAACAATGACACACGTTCAAAGGGGATCCATAAGGCTGATAGGTGACGAGACAACCATGGATTACGGCAGGGAGACGGCCGGAGAAGGGAGGTCAGTAGGTTTAGCAGGTGAAGCGTTTAGAGAGAGATGCTAGGAAACCAGAAAGAGAACTGTGTTGAAAAAGGATTTAGAAACCCTAGTTTGAAAAACGAAGAACCGTTTAGGAAACAGTAAAGTCTGTAAGGGAAAGATGAAAATAACTCATAATATGTATAGATCTGTTACAGATCTAGAATAATCGAGAGGTTTAAATAACTAGGGTTTCGAAGACAACCCAAAAGATAAGAAAGCCTTAAAAAGTTACTGGTTTTAACCCAAAGGTGATAGATCTTACTCGAACGGCCAGAAGTGGCCGGAAAATGGCATGAAGGACCATGGGTAGGGTTTGAACCGCTCCATGTTCGCCTGATGGCCTCAAAACAATGACACACGTTCAAGGGGGAGCCATAAGGCTAATAGGTGACTAGACCACCATGGATTACGGCAGGGAGACGGCCGGAGAAAAGAGGTCAGTAGGTTTAGCAGGTGAAGCGTTTAGAGAGAGATGAGAGAGACGGCTGAGAATGAAGGGGGAACATGAGAGATGGGGGAGGGGGGTAGTCGTTTAGGGTTAAATTAGGTAAGGAAAATCTGGGTCGTTGATTTGAATTAATCAACAGCTCAGATCAAAGGGGAATTGGGCCGAGTATATTTGTGAGGATTGGGCTGGGTAGTTGGGCTAGTTTATTGGGTTAAGGGTCCGGATTAATCAGGCTAGAATTAAAAATAAAAGTAGCTAATTGCTAAATACCCTATAAAATAGATAAATAATTTATAAAAATGGCTGATAATTATAAAAATGAAATTGATGCTTAATAGAGTAAATTAAAATGATTAATTAGTATTTAAAAATATAAATGACTAATTGCTGAGTAAAACTGGCATAAAACATATAATTAGGCTATAATTGCAAAGTTATTGCAATTATAGTCAAAGAGTGTCAATCTGGCTAATTGTGAAATAATTTGGTCTCAATAGGACCCTCAATAATAAATTAAATCCAGAAATGCTTGTGAAATTGTTTGTAATGCAATTTTGTAATTAATTACTAGAAATGAAAACACTGGATGATTTAATAAAAATATGGTAAAATTATAGAAAAATACCAATTGTTATGGAAACCTGATTTTGAAGGAATATATACAAGTTAAAAAATAATTTGAGGAAAAATTGAGTATCAACAGCAAGCCCTCCGAGAACACCAACGCGGACTGTGCCATGTCCGACGGGCGGCTCGGGGATTGCACCCGAACCCTCCTCGAGCGTCTCCTCAGCACAGGGCGGGTCCGCATCGGCTGCCTCCAACTCAGCAAACGACCGCCCAACAACTCTCGAAGCATCAGCGCTCGTTTTGCCCTTTGTACCAAAGGGAAGGTATCGTCACTCTCCTCTTCGGCTCACAGGTTCTCAACGACCACTGAGGATAGGACAATGGCATCGTCTTGGGCTTCCGAGCCTTTGCCTTTTTGTATTTTGGAGACTCCGTCGAGGCCTCCTTATTCATTTTCGGCGCCTCTTCCTCACCAGGAGGGGGCGATCTCATCAACACGCCTTCCCCAAGGCTTGCACAAGCGTTTTATATCAAAAAACACCACCATCGAAAGTACTTACAAAAGAATGAGAAAACAACAACAACGAGAGCATATTGTGGTTCTTAGCCTGCCACTGTGTTTTAGCTAGATCGCGCCAGACGCCTTTTTTGTATGGAAAAGAGGAGTCCAAAAGTCTGACCCACCACGGAAGGTCCTGGACCGCGCCGGGAAACCAAACGGTGTCTACACAATTAGAAGGAAATCAGTCAAAAGAAAAAGATGCGGAAAAACTTACTCAATTTAGGGATACTTACGTTTCATATTTCTTTCCTCAGGGAACGACATTTTATCAGCTGTGATTACCTCCGAAGTTTTGATTCTAACAAATCGGCTCATCCATCACCGATCCTTATCCTCGTTGATGTAGGCGAAGAACGCCTTGGCAGATAGACAGTGCAACTTAATTAGGCCCCCTCGGAAGAGACGAGGGTTGTATAATCTGATCAAGTGGTCGAGGCTGAAAGTCATTCCCTCGACCATGTTGGTAATGGGGAGAATCATATACAATCCTTCAAGAAGAAGGATAAATCTGACCGAGTGTCACTCAATATTGATGACAAAAACCGAGAATCATTGGGTCAATCGGTGGAGAGGAAGAATCTACGGGGCCTAAGGTAAAAGGGTATGTATATACGCCGAGAAAGCCAGCCTTATGCGTGACTATGCTTTCGTCAGCTGTAGGGATTTCTACTTGGGCCGCCTGCCCCCAACGACAGTAAAGTTTTACCCTCTCTGTATCAGATACTACACTTATATATCGAGACATGGGATCACATCGGCCCAGTGTAGAAGGGGGTTTTCAATCGTGAAATCGGAGACGGTGTCGAAAGGGCTAGGGATGCACTGCTCGATGGTATGAGGAGTTTTTGACTTTCCCTTAGACGGTCGTGATGAAGAAGTGGTTCCCTCCTTTTGAGGTACCGTTTTGGAAGTTTTTGCCATGGTTATAACTGAGCTTGGAAGAGAGAAGATGAAAAAGAAAACGCAGATAGAAGGTAAGAGTGGGAAACACTTAGTAAAAGTTTGAAGGTTTGAAGAAGATGTAAAATTATGAAAAGGCAAGTGATTGAAGTATTTATAGAGGCCCTATGGGCATGCTTGAAGCGGAAAGGTCGAACCAATAATGGTTCATGGGCTTCTCGAGAATTGTGTTGAGGCAAGAAGTCAAGACGGTTTCTTATCACTTCATTCTAAGAAACACGGGGACTATCTGTATACAGCTAAAATCAGAGAACCCGATTTTACGATCATTACGACATTTAGAAGGCTCGAAGGTTCGAGTTTTGGCATCGAGGGGGAATATAGAGAGTTCTCGACCCCGGAGCAGTATAGATTGAAGACTATCATGGAAAGGCGGGATATCCCCAAAAGGCACATGGTTAAAGCTGACCAAGTACGCAAAATAGTACAAGCCCGTACCGTGGCATTAAATGGCTATACCAGCCATCTCTCTTTTGTAATAATTACACATGTACTATGTTGGGATTCCCCCTCTTATATAAAGGGGACCCTTGTCACTTTGTAAGACACATGATATTAAATACAAGAACAAGAACATCTTCTGCTCTCTAACTAAAACATTCTCTGCAATTGTTTCATTGATTTATTGCCTTTCATTTATTGTGTTCATTAGTTGTTCTTCATTTATTACTCGTTATTAATCACAAATAGGTCATCTTCGACGCCTTCAATACCGCTATATCATTCTCGACAGCGCCTCGTCAAGCTCTTGAGCTCGACCTCGAGGCTCATTCCGACCAATCTCGAGACCCTGTCTCTCCACTGCTCGGTTTGCATAATCTCATTACCCTTCGCTCTTATTTCGTTTTCTAACTTCTCACCTAGAATCTACTGCTTAAACAACTGATATTAAAATAGATCACGTATTTTTAGAACCACAAAATCAAATATAATTGTAATTACCATTTTCAAGCTAAACACCTCGTATTGACAAGAAACCAATTATACGAATCTCTAACTCCTTGTTGTCAATTGTCAATTGTTTTATTTTAATAGTTAAACGTAGTTCATAATCATTTAACTCATGCGTTGATCCTCCTAAATAGCAATTAAACCAGAAATTACTCGAGCATTGTTTAAATCTAATCCTTGTGGAGACGATAATTTAACTATACAACACTATTTAAATTCAATCTCTGTGAATACGATAATTTAAATGTACTATCCCAGCTCGTATACAATGTCTATAAACTTAGGGAAACTAATGACATATGTAATGAGTAATAATTTTTTACGTCTGCTCCAAATGCACCAATGTCCTTTGCCAAGTCATATATTCAGAAACATCTCATTTTAAATTAGATAGGCATTAATCTTACTGCTTTGTTGTTGAACTACTAAGGCTTGAACGCAATTGTCGTGGATTTACAGCACAAATAGACAGTTCCTAACATTCTCTTTGCTAAGCTCTGAAATTTTCTTCAAAAATAAAAGGGGCATCCCGAAGTTAGATAAGTTATTAAGAATGTAAAATTACAACTGTTAAGTGGGTCCATAGCTCAGTGGTAGAGCATTTGACTGCAGATCAAGAGGTCACCGGTTCGAACCCGGTTGGGCCCTAATGTTTTCATTTTTTTTGTTCCCCTTATCCCACATGATTCACTTTCTCATACTTTAAAATTTCTTTTCTTTCTTTGACGTTGATGTGACTATTTAATTTTGTATTCAAGCAGAGAATCTCATTTATGTGAGCTGTAAATTCTTCAAGTTGGTAATAAGTTTCTTTTAATTATTAAAAAAAATGAATTGAAGTATGATAAGATGTACACCATGTTAATGGCCGTTTTCATCTGATTCTTTTCAAACTGCTCATACAAATTTTTAGTGAATAGTTTTGTCATACAATATTCTAACTAGTAATTAATTAAATTCTATCCGTATAAGGAAGGTGTAGCTTAGGTCAAATTTTACTTTCCTTAAACTTCTACTAGTGGTCGGAAAAGTTATTGACAAGATGATTGATTTGATGAATTGTGTGCAAATTTTCCTCCAAGCTACTCTAGATCTGCCAACGTGATGTTTTAACTTCAATAACACACGAGATGAGTGATTTGTGTGGTGTCAAATTTTTCGTGTGCATTGATATAGAAGGACATGGTTCTTCTAAGTGTTCCTTAACCTACTCTTGCTAAAATAGAAAATGCGAAAAGTAAAGAACACAAATATTTTTACGTGGAAAACACCCCGCTCAAAAGGTGAAAAAACCACGACCTACTACTCAGTAGTATTTTCCCCAATACTTTACTAAATCACTGAGCTAAAATAGCATTTGCAAAATACTTTGTAAACCTAAGGACTAACACTAATCCCGTTGTGGCAACCAACCTCTAACTGTTGCGACAACTTCAAGTTAACTTAAACTTGAATACTCAAAGTACCTAATACAATTGTCTCTAGATAAAGCTGAAAGGTATAATTTGAAAAACACCTACTACAATTGAACTAGAATAAAAGACACACACTTGGAACTGGTTCTTCTATCTGGTTCATGTAGCTTCAGGTTCGCACACTTGAATCACACAAGAATTTCTTGCAAAATGCCTTGCTATTTTGCTCTCAACTCATATTTAATTTCTACTTTTGTGTGTTCCTGTAGAATGAGAACATCCTGCAATATATAGAGTTATGAAATTAAGAAACAACTAGAGTTCTAATGCCACTCTTCCTTGGTGGAAGAGTTCTAGTTGTTCTCAACTCCTAACTCCTCCCTTATCTTGGATACTGTTCTCTTTGAGTAAGGAGTCTTTCTCCTTATCAATTATGCAACCTTTTCGATTAGAAGATATCATGTATATCAAGTTAAGCTTATCTCCTTCACTTGCATCCCTTATGCTTGAATCTGCCCGTGTCTGTGTACACAGGGGATGGACCTGGTTCATGCCTGAGCTTCCTTTGTCAGTCTTCAGAACAAAACTTCACTTGGGCCAAAAAATTTCATCTTTTTGATGATGACAAACTCTGTGCTTTTTGATAAGCTTAGGCCCTGTTTTGACTCAGCTTAACATCAATACCATCAAAACAATGATAAAACATTTTACCTTTTTATCACTTATCATCAAGGACCAGATTCATTAGGTTATAAACATCACTGTTCAAAGTGTAAGCACAACATTTTCCTCCCTTTTGGCATCATCGAAAAGTTGCATAAATATGTAAGATAACCAGCTTTTAAAAATTACTCATGGCCACTGGAGCTACTTCAAATGCAATCATGGATTAATCATCATAAATCAATCTAAGGATATTAGCCATCTAAGAAATATCAACAAACAGTTAGAGCAAAAGGCAGTGAATTTCATTGATTGATAAGATTCTACCGCAAAGCATAAGAAGAAATAATAATATTGGTACATAAGCAAAAGAAACAAAAAAATCCCGAACTGGGTCACTGGTTGATGTACACTAGGCTAAGAGGCTTAAGGCTGGGAAGGACCAGATTCTTGGTTTACACTTTGCTTCTTCTGACTTCTTGGTTTACAAATTCGAACAACACTTTGTGAGGTGGATTCATCTCAGTTTTGTAAATAGCCTTTGGCTCAAGTTCCTCTTCATTGTCACTAAATTTCCCAGTAATGGCAAAGGCAGTAAGGAGATTCTCTAGACTTGGCCATTTTAGTTTCTTATAATCATTACCTTTCAACAGGTACACCCAAGATCTCTCCCAACTCTTTCTCATCAAAAGTTACTTTCACCTCCTTTACCACACTGGTGACCCTACCATCCTTGATCCTACAATTAGCCACAAACTCTACAATTTCAGTTCTGGCCAGCCTGCCATACATCTGAAGGACCATGTCTTTCCAGCCTTGCAACTATAACTTCTCCAAAAGCATCACCATTCCTTCCTCCTCCAAGTCCCTGGGAAGTCTGCCTTTCAAGATAGTCCTATTTATAAATTTGACCATCTTGTCTTTCTCAGCATCAGAATCATCTTCTACTTCCTCTCTACTCCATTCTTCTTCCTCCACAGTTTTCACTTTTCTTAATTTCATAGCAGACCTGGTTCTTTTAGCCAAAGTGGATGGTTCAACGGACTTCGACTTTGAAACAGACTTCTTAGTGGAAGTCTTGACTTTCTTAGCTTTAGGATTCAGAACCTCCACTTCTTCTGTCTCATCTTCATCTCGAAGGACCATGTCCATCTCATCAATTTCAACAGCCTAAATAGGATCACCTACTTTCTTCTTTCCTTTAGCAGCATCTTTTCTTTTACTTTCTTCTAAGGCTTTCTCCAGTTCAGACTCACTCTACTTATTCTGACTTCTTGTGGTTCTTCCTCTTGTGGGAGGAATTTCAACAGGGATAGAAGAGGCAGCCTCCTTTTCTTGTTTTCCCTAGTAGTGCCAATGGTTTTAACTCCTGAACTTCCTTTCTTATTTGAATTGTAACTTTCAGTCACCCTATCAGTAGGTCTGCATGGGTTTCATGTTCATATGGAACAGGTTCATCTATATTTTTTCGAAGTTGAACCATCCCCTCAACAGACCCACTTCCCCCTATTTTTCTCACACTCTGCTATATTCCAGCAAATTCCTCACCCCAAACAACCATTGCACCTGATTCTTTAGTTAGACTAACAGGAGTGGGTGAAGAACCAACCACTCCTTCTCCCTTAACCCTCATATAACTCCGAGAACCCTCCTTCTCCTTTTCTTTTCCTTTTTCTTTTTTACCACCAACCCTTCCAGACTCAGTAGTTTCAACACCTGCCATAGATCCAACCAGCATAAACCTATTCCCCAAATTCGTAGCAACCTCAGAAATAGTTTTAGGAGTAACTTTAGGGCCATATGTTACATGTTCTGTCTCAGAAGAAACCGTTTCTTCCCCCTCAGTAGCATATTTGAATGATTCATTAGATTTCTAGGGTTCTTCTTCCCTACCCGCTTTTAATTGTTCATTTATTTTCTTAATCTTCTCTTTACCAGAGACAACCTTGCGAGCCATCATTTTTACTCTTTTATTAGAGGTTGGTGTGGTTGTAGGGGTGATAGAAGGTGTGGAAGTGGTTTCCTGGGGTAGTGATGAAGGATTCTCAAAGATGTTTGCCATTTTGTATCTTGACGGCTTGAAAAGGTGAAGTAAAGAAAACACTAAGACTAATCAATTTAAATATGAGTGTTTAATGGGGTAACGACAGCCTTTCAGAAGTCTAATCAAACTAAAATTCAGTTTTTAAAAGACGTTGGAGTCTATCCCTAGGATCTAGGCACTTAATGGGGTTAGGACTTCTTTTGAACGGAACTGGTTCATTTTTAACGGATAAGTCCTAAAAGGATTTGGGATTAAGTGGGACTCTTCTTTTAATCATGATCCAAATATAGTAATTCCAAATTATGCAG
The DNA here is from genome assembly GCA_005239505.1 of Nicotiana paniculata. Taxonomy (NCBI): domain Eukaryota; kingdom Viridiplantae; phylum Streptophyta; class Magnoliopsida; order Solanales; family Solanaceae; genus Nicotiana; species Nicotiana paniculata. The sequence continues at coordinate 6,225 of ML311736.1, read as the reverse complement.
AGTGTAGAATACATATCGAGTAATCTTGATAAATCAGGTTCTTCACTGAGAAATCTCTTATGTAAGCCTGAATTTTTCAAGAAAATAGAGATAATATCATTAGAGATTAATGAGTCATTCTAGCACATGGAACAAGAGTATACTATTGGAAGTATGAGGCTGTGCAGAATTTAATCTAATTATGTACAAAACTCACAGGTTTTCTAACCAAAAACTTTTGTTCACTTTTTTTCAACTTTTTTCGATTGTGAATTTTTAACAGGCCATTTTAGGTGATCTTAATCATCCCTAATTCTAACCTGTTCCTTTTAAACTGATATCTACTTACAACTTTTGTGAAGATGTCAGCTATTTTCTTGTCAATAGCACATTTCACTGTGATCAAACCCTTTTCATAGTTATCCCTCAAAAAGTGATGCTTAATATCTATGTGCTTAGTTCTCTTGTGATTACCTGGGTTTTTTGGTCATACTAATTACACTAGTGTTATCACAAAAAATGGGGATACAGCCAACATCAATTCCAAAGTCCATTAATTGTTGTTTGATCCATAACAATTGAGCACAACATGAAGCAGCAACAATATATGCAGCTTCAGTAGTAGATAAGGCCACAAAATTTTGCTTTTTGGTGGCCCAAGACACAACACATGAGCCAAGAAAGCGTGTCATACCTGAGGTGCTTTTTCTATCCACAAGAAAACCTGCATGCATATCCCACTAGATTGAAATTACTACCTTTTGGATACCATAGACACATGTTAGTGGTGCCTTTTAGGTATCTCAAAATCCTCTTGACAACAGTCAAGTGAGACTCCTTTGGATTCGCCTAAAATCCTCCACAAAGGCCTACACTGAAAAGAATGTTAGGTCTGCTAGCAGTGAGATACAACAATGAGCCAATCATTCCCCTATACAACTTCTGATCAACAGATGAACTAGATTCATCTATATCCAACTTTGTAGCTGTTGCAATAGGAGTGTCAATTTCTTTGGAAAGTTCCACTTTAAACCTTTTAAGCAACTCTTTTACATACTTCTGTTGATGGATCATAGTTCCATTTGAATTTCGTTTAATTTGTAAACCTAAAACAAAATTAAGCTCATCTATCATTGTCGGTCCCAAACGCACACGCAAGTATACGTGGTTGTAGCAAGTAATATAATGTTAAATCGAATGTCGAACCCACACGGACTTGTGTAAACTACTTTCCAAATCACTCTAATTGTTATTTAATCAAGCCAAAATAAAATCCAGGAATGTAACTATTTTATACTATGATTCTATGAAAGAACTAATTATCAAGTAACGAGAGTATTGTTGTGTGTATTCCAGGGTTGTGATCAATTCACCACTCATATTGCATTCCAATTAACTCTCCCTTTCATATAATTCACTCATGATTGCTAATTAATCGATAAACGCTCTCATAGCCTTCTCCCGAAGCACTACTCGCCTATTCTCAATAGATTAACGCCTATATTCCTATGAAATTAATCTATTAGAACGCACTAAGATTACGATGTTTAATTAAGCACGGTGACTAGGTATATTCCTATCCTAACCACAAATCCGCTCCCCTGAAGGGTTAAGATCGCGCTCTCTTCAATTCTTATCTAATCTATATACGGCTTTACCAAGCATAACATAGATAGTATATAGAACCTAACTGTTGGCCAGACAATTAAGCAATTAAACGCAGAATTGAAGAAACAACCATATATTGAGTGAACTATAATTAAGGTTAAATTAATGTCTAATAAAAATATCCATGGCTAAACCACAACCCCAGAACAATGGGTGTTTTGCCGCTCATGCTAGAATCAAACAATTGCATAAGTGTTGCATAAATTGAAAATACTAGAATAAGATAAAGAAAACTGATAATCCTTTGCTTCCTAGCAATCCCGTGTGTATCTTCTCTCCAAAAATGGCATCCTCCCTTCAAAGTTGTGTTTTTGGGTCTATTTATATGTTTGGGACAAACCCTAAACGTGTAGGAGACTTCTATTCAAACCGGGAAACACTTAAAACCTTCAAAACTCGGATTTGACCGGACTAGGGACCAGGCTTTATGGCCCAAACGCCGGAATAAAGCCTGGCCAGGCCTAGAGTTAGGGCTCTAACGCCCCCCAAGCGCCTGGTCATGCCAGGCTTTATAGCCCAAACGCCCAGCTATAGCCTGGTATGACCAGGCTTTACAACTCAAACGCCCGGCTATAGCCCGTGTCACTCCTTTTCGACTCTTGAGCGTATTTTTGACGTTTATACATCCATTTAGCTCGGCTTCCATCTCCCATTCACCTGCACATGAATAGACTCCATTATGCACATATGACGTGTATTTTTATCATTAACGCACATAAAATGTAAGGTACATAATGCTTTAAACCATGAATTATAGCCACGCATCAACACCCCACACTTAGACTCTTGCTCGTCCTTGAGCAATGGGACAATCTACTACCCTTCAACACGTACACATTTCATTATCAAGGAGTATTTTACTTTTCAAGCGTACACCTTACCCCTTAACTATGATCGATACTGGCAATCAAGTATGAACATACAAAGTTTCACATTCTTTCCCTTCTTTAAACATGCCCAAGTATAACAATTAAATCAATCATACCAACATCCTAATTTCAATCACCCAACCTCAAGAGTCAACTTGCAACCACTAAGCCCTCTCAATTCACGCACCTACCCAACAAGAAAGCTACAATATTACCAATCGTTCATGAGATCATGTGCCATCACCAACAAAAAAAGAGAGAATATAACTAGTCCACACATTAAAATATGGGTTTGAACATAATTTAAGGACATCACACAATTGAAAAAATTCACTCACTCTCACAAAGAATTCATATGCATCCCGTGGTCGTACCATAAGCTTGCCCGTAGTGTAGATCTCCACTAATTCAAGTTAGCCAAATCTAGGATCAATTAGGACTTTTAANCCTTTTTCAATTAAGCACTTCTATATTTTCACTAGCACAAATTAATAAAAACTTGGAGGTGTGTATCTTTTTGTACATACTTTTACTATCATTTTTCTTTCTTTCTTTCCTACACACTCCATACATGAAGATTCAATGGCTAGTGATTTTTGAATATAATTTTTAGTGCACTAATAGGCCTTTCTATGGCTCCACTCAAAAGCTACTCCCCAATATCTCACCTTACTTCTTTTAGCGACTAAGTGCCTTAGGAAGAAAAAGGTGCAAAAATCTCAATGTAAGAACAAAAGAGGGGTACGGCTTGTAATGTGGGTACCAAAGAAAAGGTCAAACGGCTCAAAGGGGCTAGCAATGAAATTTTTAAATATTTTTTTATGTGACAAGCACATCCATGATCAAGCAAGAAAATACCTACGTCATCTCCTACACTAGCATAACCTACAATTTTGCTTCGATTAACACACGGGGCAAGTTCTAGACTACACAGGATAGCCTAGAAAATCACTAAACCTCACTCACACATTCACATGACTCAGTCACAATGGTTTGATTCAACTCCCAAGTCAAGAAAGCACACAAAATTGAGAGAATTAAGCAATATTACACTTGTAGCATACAAGTCAAACAACTGAGCTAAGGCGTCACAAAATAGGCTATTTATTTTTACTCAGGCATCACATGTCAAACCAAATACCAGGGAAAGCAGAATGTATGTCATAGCCTAATATTCCGGCACCAAACATGTCATAGGGTATTTCTAAGTTACTCAGTTTCTTCCTAACTACTCAAAAAAACAAAAATAATTTAAAGTGCCCGGTTCAAGTTACACCCTTGGAAAAGAACCGGTGCCCAAAGAAAAACCAAGGGATACTACCTAACTATCCAAAAAATAAAAAAAAAATTTGGTATTTTTAAGTCGGACTTTATCCCTCAAGAAAATAATCCAACATATCCATCGTTAGGAAAAATTCGAGATTTTTCTAGAACTAAAATAATAATTTTGTACAATTACACTTCACTTCAGAAAGTAGTTTCCCCACCCCACAGTTATGTTATGCATAGTCCTCGATGCATGATCAAATATGGTGAGAAATACTCCCTGAGACCCTCTCGGGCATAGCCCGGACATGATTCTAAATCTTTAGAGTCGGGATGACCCCACATTTAAGCTCAAACATGCCCCTCAGCTTCAACTTTTGGGTACTCAGACTTCCCCTACTCTGCAAAATAAAACAACACAAAACCGACACTAAAAAAATTTAATTAAAAACAGAATAGATATACAGGATGGATTGCCTCCCAACAAGCGCCTGATTTAATGTCGCGGCACGACGCAGACTATCGCCTCCCTAATCAGCGAGCACGACCTTGATCTTTTCACGATTTATGGTGCCACCCCAATAGTGTTTGACTCTATGTACGTTCACTAAAAATTTTCTTTCACCATGTATAGCTCGCAACTCAAGTGCACCATATGGGGTGACTCTCACTATCTCAAACGGGCCTGACCATCTTGATTTCAGCTTTCCAGGAAACAGTCTAAGCCTAGAATTGAATAATAATACCTGTTGGCCTGGCTCAAAATGACGCGGCTTTATATGTTTGTCATGCCATCTCTTGGTCTTTTCTTTGTAAAGTTTGGCATTTTCGTATGAGTGCAACCTGAACTCATCAAATTCATCCAACTGCAGCAATGTTTTCTCACCCGCAACTTCAAGGTTCATGTTTAGCTTCTTGATATCCCAATATGCCTTATGTTCCAGCTCTACGGGCAAGTGACATACCTTCCCATAGACCAACTTGTACGGTGATGCCCCAATTGGTGTTTTGTACGCTGTTCTGTATACCCATAAGGCATCATCTAACTTAGCAGCCCAATCTTTCCTGTTCACACTCACTGTTTTCTGTTGGATACCTCTGCTTGTCCACTCGTTTGAGGGTGATATGCTTTTGCAACTTGATGACGGACCCCATATTTAGCTAAAAGGTTATTCAAAAACCGATTGCAAAAGTGGGTTCCTTCATCACTAATCAAGGCACGTGGAGTACCAAATCTAGAGAATATATTCTTCTTTACAAACGCAATGACAACCATGGCATCATTCGTCGGCAATGCAATTGCCTCCACCCATTTCGACACTTAGTCAATTGCCAGCAAAATGTATTTATTTCCCCTGGATGATGGGAATGGACCCATAAAGTCTATCCCCCATCAAAAATCTCTACCTCCAAGATATTATTCAAACGCATCTCGTGCTTCCTTGTTATTATTCCTGTTCTCTAGCACTGGTCACACTTTTTAACAAATGCATGGGCATCTTTGAATAACGTTGGCCAAAATAAACCAGATTGTTGCACTTTCGCCGCTGTTCTATCGCCACCATGATGGCTCCCATATGGTGATGCATGACAATCATACAACACAAGTTCCACTTCTTTATCAGGAATACATTTGCTCATTAATTGATCACCACATTCTTTGTACAGGTAGGGCTCATCCCAATGGTAAAACTTCACATCGCGTAAGAACCTCTTTCTTGCTTCATATTCTATTTTCGGAGGAAGTACCCCACTCACCAGATAGTTCACATAATCAGCATACCACGGATGAGGGTATTGGGTTATATCAAAAAGTTGCTCATCAGGAAAAACTTCTCTAATATCTCCACCCTCCTCAACATGGTCATGATTTTCCATCCTTGACAGTTAGTCAGCTACTTGGTTATCAGTTCCCTTTCGGTGTCTTATCTCCACATCAAATTCCTTCAATAATAAAACCCAGCGCATCAATCTAGCTTTAGATTCTTTCTTTGTAAATAAATACCTGATTGATGCGTGATCTGTGTGGACTATATCTTTTGTTCCCACCAAGTATGCCCGGAATTTTTCAAAGGCCCACACCACAGCTAACAACTCCTTCTCAGTGGTGGTGTAATTCTGTTGTGCATCATCAATGGTCTTACTAGCATAGTAGATGGAATAAACCTTGTCTTTCTTTTGGCCTAGCACTTCCCCAATTGCATGGTCACTTGCATCACACATAAGTTCAAATGGTACTGACCAATCAGGTGCAACAATTATGGGGGCAGCTACCAATTCCTTTTTTAGCTCCTCAAATGCCTTCACGCAGGGTGCATCAAAATTGAACTTGACATCTTTTTCAAGCAACCTGCACAAAGGAGTAGTAATTTTAGAAAAATATTTAATAAAGCGCCTATAAAATCCTGTGTGTCCCAAGAAACTCTGGACGCCCTTCACTGAA
>ML311734.1:0-34930 GCA_005239505.1 Nicotiana paniculata | reverse complement strand
TCCATCTCCACTTCACCTACACATGAAATAAACTCCATTAAGCACATAACAAGTGTAATTTTATCATTAATGCGCATAAAATGTAAGGTATATCACATGTTAAACTATGCAATTTAGTCTCACATCAATACTCAAAGGCACCTCTCCACTCTAATCGCGGTAAGCCTGGAATAGCCAGCGTCATAGTCTTAGCGTGACAATCAAGAATAGCATAATGGGGCGACAATAAGTCCATGCCAAGATAACATCAAAATCAACCATTCTGAGATATAGTAAATCGACTCCGATCTCAAAACCACTAAGAGCAATCAAACACGACCGATATAAATAATCCACAGCAAGAAAATCTCCCACATGAGTAGATACATAAACAAGGGGAACTCAAAGAATCCCGAGATACACCTAAATGTGGAGAAAAATAAGAAGACACATATGAATACGTAGAGCCTGGTAAAATAATAACGAAGCAACTCTTTGACAGATTAGGGAAATACCTATGATGATAAAATCAGAAGCAACTGCCTCTGAATGAGCTAGAAGGGCATAATACCTGGACGGGCCTCCCCCCAGGGAGACCTCGACCTCCCCGACCTCCACCTCGAGCTGCCTGAGTAGGTGAGGCGGTAGCTGGGGCTAGAAGTATGGCTGGAGGGCCCGATGGAGCACGTGGTGGCTGATAAATCTATGTAGGTGCACTGCTCCTAAGTCTGGGGAAATCCCTCACCATATGAAGAGTATCACCACACTCAAAATATCCCCTCGGAGGAGACGACTGTGATTGGCTCAGGCCAGGTCTGCTTGACACGATGCTGATAGCACCTCGAGTAAGAGGCATAGTAGATATGGGCATAATAAGACGCCTGAGGTCTAGGAGGAGCTATAACACCACTGGCTGCTGGAGATTCGAATGAATGGGAAAACTCACAAAACCCTTACCATGGCGTGCTACTGGCACATGAGCTCCTGAATAATGACCACTCTTTCGAGACCTCTTGGCCTCTCTCTCCTCTCTGTCCCGGGCAAGCATGCCCTCCACTCTCCTGGAAATACTCACGACTTGTTGATAGAGATGTCCATCTCCAACTCCCTCACCATACTGGTCCGAATACTGGGGTGGAGTGCCTCAATGAAGAGACGAACCCTCTCTCTAAGTTTGGCAACCAAAGCCGGTGCATGTCGAGCTAACTCATTAAGACGGACTGCGTACTCCGACATAGTAATAGAACCCTGGCGCAGATTCTCAAACTCTGTGTGCCAAGCATCCCTAAGGCCTTGAGGGACATACTCACACAAAAACATATCTGAGAACTGAGTCCAAGTGAGTGAGGCTGCTTCGTCCGGACTACTCAGCTTAGAGGCACGCAACCACTGATAGGCTGCTACTCTCAACTGGAAATCGGTAAAATAAAACCCACTTGTCTCCGCTATGCCCATAATGGAGAGGATATGGTGACACTCCTCCAGAAAACACTGAGCATCCTCTGAAGCTTATCCGCTGAAAGTGGGTGGTTGGTACTTCTTGTACCTCTCAAATCTAAGTTGCTCTGTCTCAGAAACAGCTACCCTGGTCTCATGCTGAATCGGAGCCACTGGGGTTATAGGAATAAACTATGGGGCCTGATCAACCTGGACACTCTGCTCAGGAGTACGGGCTACGGGAGTCTGTGAGAAAGAATAGAATAGAGAATTTTATAATTTTGATGTCAATAATTCACACAACAAGGAAATCAAAAAAAGTATGATTGTTATTAACAATTCCATATCCTCGAGAAGATAAGTACGGATGTCGCTGTACCGATCCACGAGACTCTATTAAACATGCTTGTGACTCACGATACTTATGAACCTAGAGCTCTGATACCAATTGTCGCGCCCCCTTTTTCTTGCAAAATCGGGTTTCGACATTGACAACTCCTTTTAAGAGGGAAGGAATTGGTATTAAAGAAGAGTCACCAGCTAATAAGGTGCGTTAGGCACCAATTGCAAATGACTCAGTTTTACTAGTTGCATCACCAAAGATCAGGTAAGGGCTCAAATTACCTCGAAGAGAAGGTGTTAGGCACTCCTCGTGGTCCACAACGGTGGGTCCCAGACGAACTCAAATCATGTGAATTAGTATAATAAAGAAGCGAGAGAATTATTTAATAGGGATAGGGGGTCCTAAGTTTTTTATCCAAAAGGATCTCCCCATGCAACATAAATAATACTTCGTAACTCCCCTAAGACGGGGGTGTTACTCATATTATTCAGCAGGCACAAACTATTATCTCCTGCTACCCGATTACTATCTTTAAGTGATTTACCTAAATCACTCTAATCAATTCTAACTCGTATCCTATGCATGGACTACCGTCCCTTACCTATGGTCTTGGAGGCATTGGGGCCTCTATTTTGGATGGTTCTAGACTAAACTTAGGTTGCTCAAAATTGTAAAACTAGGCGACATACAAAACAAGTTGGACTTTTCATAAAAAAACAGATAAGGGCTCAATTTAACCTCCACACATTAAGCAGAAAAGCACGCAAACAGATTGGTATATTGACTGTTAAGGTACTTAGGTCCTATAGACAGGATCTCTATGCGATTCTGGATTTTAATCATACTGGCAGTTCATGAAAGAAATTTCTAGGACACTATGTAATTTCCTACTGATTTCCATTAGAAGCGTTTAAACCTATAGGCATGTTATCTACTTTTGGTGATTGAAACTGCTTATTAACTCATAGAGATATGCATATTAACTAAGCAAGTGTGACAATTAATTAAAACCTACATGCATGATTTCTAAAGAGGCAGATTTAAATATGCTGTAAGTTGAACTTGGTTATTGTATTTCCTATAGGCATGGTATCTAATCGTGCGAAGTAAAGTAGACAGGATATTCACAGAACCTATTCGAGCCGAAATAAATCCCTATAGGCAGGTTATCTAACATGAAATGGCAAACATAAACATTAAGACAAGTTTTCAGCATACAATTAGCAGAATATTTCTTGGCGTAAAGTAAAACCTATATGCATGCTTTCTAACAATAATAGTGAACACATGTAGGCATGTTATCTAACATATAATAGCAGAAAGACCTAAGTCATGTTATCTACCCATTTCATACTGAATATCAAATAAGACCATTTCCCAGTTTTATTATTTCTCCCAATTGTATTTACACATAATTATTACACACCAGAATCGAATGAACAAATTACAAAGTATATAGACTATAGGAAGCCTGTAGCAGGCCCAAATACATCTAGATAGGCCAAGCCCTTCAATCCACAATATATCAAAAAGCCAATGTTCATAACGACCAACAATGATTGATTCACCTTTATTTCAAGGGTAAGCATACCAAGCCCAAATCTGTAGTGTGTTAGAGTTCCCAAGGGCTTCACGAACCCCGAGCAGTGCTCACACTAGAGAGGAATAATCAGAACCAATTCAAGGAAAGCTATGGACCAAATCTTGGTGTGTCAGAGTTCACGAGGGTCTCATATGAACCCTGAGCAATGCTCACACCAGGAAGGCCGGGGAAAATACTTATATTTCTTTGGATGTCATCCAGCTAAGAGTGAGAATTCAAGAAAGCAGGGCAGGATTGGTAAGTACACTTAGGGATAGAATCACACATAGAACAGATACCAACACTTTGAAATTGAGCAGTCTTGACACTAACAAGTTTGAAAATTAACAAAGTCATAAACTGATAAGCACCAACTCATGAGCATGCTTCACAAAAGACAGTACAAAATTCAGATTAGGATAAATCATAGAAAAAAAGTCCTTGATCAATTAATGAGTCAAGAAGCACATTAGTTATCGTCAGACTTGATTAAGAGGCTATAGCATGGTGAGCACAGAATTAGATAAGTAACATGATAACAGGTTTAACAACAAACTAATGAGTCTACATGGTGAACTAGTGTCAACACATACTTAATACCAAATGGCAGTCTTAAGTTCCACATAATTAAGTAGATTTTAACAATTGTACCGAGTTAAACATGTCTAAATATATGGAAAGCAACTAATAGAATAATAGTAATATATTGAACGGATGATAAAGTAGAAAAAAGGTTCAACAAGTTACTAGTTTAGATGAAATAGAAAGAAATTTAACTATGCAACAATGATCATCAACAACAACAAACAATAGAAGGTTTCTGGCCTTGGCTTCCAGCCGGCCAGGAACCGAAGCAGAATGATTACAATATATATATTTAGTAGGGATAAATACTCAAGTTCTAAGTCTCTTTAAAGGGAAAGGGAGGAGGGGTTTAAATAACACTAGACTGGAGTGCACAAATATGGTAATACTCAATCAAGGAAAGCATCTAACAGTTAACTAAGGAAAGAAAACTCAGAACCTTATTTTAGGTAAATACATACAAATCGGCAGAAAATACAAGTAAGAATAGACGCGTTAAAAAGAGCTTTTAACAGACAATTAAAGAATCAAACGAGTTTGAAGAATCGAAAACCCCTAAGTTTAGGGTAAGTAAAATTAGTCAACAATTAACGGTAGGAGTTGTAATAAAGATGCATAGAAACAAATAGACAGGAACATTCAAGGAAAAAATAAATAAAGAATTGAAAACCCTAATTTAGGGTAAGTAAAATTGGTAGAAGTAATCAAAGGAAAAGCCATAATAAAGATGCAAAGAGATGGATAAACGACAACATTAAAGATTGAACCAGATTTGGTTCGATTTTGAAGAATCAAAAACCCTAATTTTTAGGGTAAAAATTAGTCAGAAATATCAAGGAGAAATCATAATAGGGATGCACATAGATAGATATACGGGAACATTAAAGAAAAATATTAAAAAAATGGAGAACCATAACAGATCTAGAAAGTTCTGAACCCTAGATTTAGGGTAAGTAAAAAATCGAGAAAGATCTCAGAGATTCATACCATAAAGAGACAAAAATGAACATAGATTAAAAGAAGTAAAGGTCTGAACCAGATTTGGTTCGAAATTAAAGAGATTTGCTTGCCATATTAGGCAAGAAGTTACGTAATACCATAAACGGGTAACCAATAGCAGGAAAGGGTTAATAAGGTAAGGGAATCAATGAATGATTCCATATTTGGGTTGGAATTGAAGGGGAAATGGGGTACAATGCTAGGGTTTCAGAGACGAAGAGAGCGTTTGAGAGAGTTTGAGGGCGGTGGGTTTAGAGGGAATGGGGAATTAGGGTCTGGGTTGGGTAATAAAAACAATAGGTTAATTGTAGGCCGTTGATCTTAGATCAATGGCCAGGATTTTAAAACGAGACTAGGGCAGGTTAAAGAAATGGGTACCAACCGGGTTTTGGGTTAGGGGTCGTTTGGTTTGGGCTGGTGTATTTCGAGTAATTGGGCTAAAGATTGGTCAGAAAAAGCTTAAAAATGGGCTGTCATTTAAATACCCAGTTTTAATTAATAAATAATTTATAAAAAATAATAAATAAATAATAAAAATATCATTTAGGTATAAAACAAGTAAAAATAGCTATTTAATACTATAAGAAATATAAAAGGATTATTTCGGCATAATTAAAGTAATGATAAGTACATATAGGCTATTATTACAATTGTGCAATTTTGGCCTAAAAAAATGCAAACGCAATTGTGACAAATATGTTTAAAAATATTTAAAACATAATATGGGTGTAAATGGTTAAATTAGATGATAAAATCATTGTAAAATAATTTGTGAGGTAATTAACGAGTATTTATATAATAAAATGCAACAATAAGTGGATTTAAAACCTTTTAAAATTATAGAAAATTATAAAAATGCTTATATATGTCTATAAATAAAGTGATGGTGCATCTGGATTATTTTGAAAGTATTCATGTATATTTAAAAAATATGAGGGAAAAATTGGGTATCAACAACTATCCCTCTTTACCCGGGAAGGATGAAAGAGTTGTCGGGGAAAAGAAATGATAAGCGATTTTGAACGAATTGGGTGATTTGAAAAGTATAGGCCACACCCTTGTCTCTGAGCTGGCTACATATCCCTAATTTTACAAGCATCCGACCATGTGTAGTTCTGGATCCGAAGGTGGAATAAACCAACAGTGTTGTTGTAAGATCGGGCAAAAGATGTTCTTGATAGGACAAATTGGGATTGAGAATGGTTATGGATACTTGGGTAGATATCAGATGAGAATAGGCACGGACGATGATCAATTACGTTTGAAATAATTGAAGGTTATGAATATTGAATGGAAACTAGAGCGAAGTTACCTCCCTGATTACCTGCAAACTCAAAATAAAATATATGCATATAGATTATTGTAAATTTCAACGTGATGCAAATTCCCTTTGAAGGATGGATATTGTATTTGGACGGTGAGGATGACGTCCTTAAACCATGATGTCCTGGGCCATGAATTGTGCGGTAAAGGATTCGCAGGCCATGAAATGGTGTTCTCGAGCTATGAAGATGGTGCCTCTGAACCATGATGCCTTTGAATAATTATGTTCAAGATTAAGAGATCCTTAGGCCATTGCATGGTGTCTTCCGGCTGTGAAGATGATACCTTCGAACTATGACGCCTTTGAAAAAATTGCTATATATCATCCCATGAGATACAGAGACATAATACTTTGGATGAAACAAGACAGAGCTTAGTCTTGTGTAAGATCGGAGGTAGATCTTAGCCTCGAGAGAAGAGAATAATGCGAGGTTTTTGAATAGAAACGTTTGTGGTTATGCAAGGAGAGACGATGCTTAGTCTCGTGCAGGGAAGGTAAAGCTTAGCCTTATGCAGTTAAGGAAGCAGGGCTTAGCCTCATGCGATATTTGAGACAATTCTTAGTCTCATGCAATGGGAAGGCAATGCTTAGCTTTATGCAATTAAGGAGGTACGGCTTAGCCTCATGCAAGATTTGAGACAATGCGTAGTCTCATGCAATGCGAAGGCAGAGCTTAGCCTTATGCAGTTAAGGAGGCAGGGCTTAGCCTCATGCAAGATCTGAGACAATGCTTAGTCTCATGCAATGGGAAGCCAAAGCTTAGCTTTATGTAAATAAGGAGGCAGGGCTTAGCCTCATGCAAGATTCGAGGCGATGCTTAGTCTCATGCAAACGAAAGGCAATGCTTAGCCTTATGCAAATAAGGAGGCATGGCTTAGCCTCATGCGAGATTTGAGATAGTGCTTAGTCTCATGCAAACGGAATGCAATGCTTAGCCTTATGCAAATAAAGAGGCAAGGCTTAGCCTCATGCAAGATTTGAGACAGTGCTTAGTCTCATGCAAATGGACAATTAATAAGTAAGGGAAGAATATTTCTTAGCTAGAGATATATTTGCGTCTGGCGACTTTGTCATCATGGAGATAACAATTCTAAGGTGTGTGTACACTTGTGGTTTTTACTTATTCCTGCATCCAAATAAAAACCGTAAGTTTTTGCGGGGGAGGTTGGTTCGTGACTTTGTCTGCTTTCTTTTCTCCGCTCCGCACTAGAGTCCTGTTCGAGTCACCATGGGTAACATTTGGCAAAAAAAAAATAAAGTTTAAAAAAAATATGTGTGCATAGTTATTCAAAACACAATAGTATGTGATTTAAAAGTCAATTAGATGGACCAAAAACTGTGACATTATTAAAGACATTGCGACCTTCTTGATATAGAATTTTGAGGGTCCTCCTCAAAATTCTGCCCTAGTTATCTAGACAAACTTCTGGCTATTCCGCGTACAGTTTCGTTGGCTGAACTTGCTTCAGAATTTTAAGGGTCCTCCTATAAATTCTGCCTCAGTTTCTGATTATGTGAAGACAAAATTTTTTTGAATTGTGATCGAACCCACATGGCTTCCTATGTATCCCCTCTTAAATGGGAATCAGGTCAAGCATAGTTCAGTTACATCATATGAAGAAATGAAAACAATTTAAACATAATATCTTTTGACTGCGTCTGAATTGATAGGCTTTGGACAAATTTCTCCATCCATTTCTGCGAGTATGAGTGCTCCTCCTATTAGTACCATGTGAACCATATAAGGGCCTTGCCAGTTGGGTGAGAATTTCCCTTTTGCTTCATCTTGATGTGGAAAGATCCGTTTCAACACAAGCTGACCCAGTGTGAACTGTCTAGGTTTGACCTTTTTGTTGAAAGCTCTGGACACTCTGTTCTAATAAAGCTGACTATGACATACTGCATTCATCCTTCTCCTGTCAATAAGAGATAATTGCTCATAGCAGCTCCTTATCCATTATGCATCACTGAGTTCAGCTTCTTGTATGATTCTCAGAGAAAGAATTTCTACCTCGGCGGGGATGACGACTTCGGTACCATAGACCAATAGGTAAGGAGTTGCACCGGTTGATGTGCAGTCTGTAGTACGATATTACAAAAAAGCGAAGGGCAACTTCTTGTGCCATTGTTTGTGCTTCTCCACCATTTTCTTTAGTATATTATTGATATTCTTGTTAGAGGCCTCCACGACTCCATTCATTTGAGGCCTGTATGTTGTGGAATTCTTGTACTTGATTTTCAAAGTTTAACACATGGCTTTCATCAGATCACTGTTGAGATTGGCAGCATTGTTAGTGATGATAGATTCTGGAACCTCGAATCAACAGACAATACGATCGCTGACGAAAATGATGAAACGTTCTTGGTTACAACTTCGTAGGATGCAGCTTCAACCCATTTCGTGATATAATCGATGGCCACTAAAATTAACCTGTGCCCATTTGAAGCGGTGGGTTCGATTGAGCCGATGACATCCATTCCCCAGGAAGAAAAAGACCAAGGTGCACTTGTTGCATTGAGTTCATTTAGTGGCACCCGTATCATATCTGCGTGTATCTGGCACTGGTGACATTTCTAGACATACCGGATGCAGTCTGTTTCCATTGTCATCCAAAAGTATCTGACTCTGAGTATCTTCTTGGCTAGAATGAAACCATTCATACGTGGGCCGCAGGTTCCGGCATGTATTTCTTCAACCAATTTGGAAGCCTCTTTGGCGTCAACACACCGTAACAGTCCTAGATTTGGAGTTCGTCTATATAGAATTCCTCTGCTTTGGAAAAAATGGTTAGGCAACCTCCACAGTGTGCGTTTCTGAGTGTGGTTTTCTTGCTCTGGATATTCTCCTTTTGCCAAATATTCCCTGATATTGTGGGACCAGGGTTTCCATTTGTTTCTTCTTCAACATGAGCACAATAAGCTAGTCGATTATAAATTCTTACTGGAATAGGATTAATGAAATTCTTGTCCGGGTGTTGTATCATGGAGGAAAAAGCAGCCAGTGTATCTGCAAATTCATTCTGGGTTCTATGGACATGTCAGAACTCTATCTTTGTGAACCTCTTTATCATCTCTTGTACATGATGCATATATCATAGTATCTTGGTATTCTTTGTATCCCACTCTCCTTGTATCTGATGTACTAGCAGGTCTGAATCAATAATCACCAATAATTCCTGAATATTCATGTCGACGGCCAAATTGAGCCCTAATATGCAAGCTTCATATTCCACCATATTGTTGGTGCATGGAAACCTTAGTTTTGCTGACACCGGTTAGTGTTGACCGGTTTCTGATACCAAGACGACTCCGATACCAACTACCTTGAAATTTGCAGCTCCATCGAAAAACATTCTCCAGCTATCATAGGCTTCAGCAATATCCTCTCCTACGAATGACACCTCTTCGTCAGGAAAATATGTTTTTAATGGTTTGTATTCCCCTCCCACAGGATTTTCGACAAGATGATCTGCTAATGCTTGTCCCTTGACTGCCTTCTATGTTACATAGATGATATGAAATTCACTCAACAATATTTTCCACTTGGACAAATTTCCCGTAGGCATAGGCTTCTAAAAGATATAATTCAGAGGATCCATTCTCGATATGAGACGTATAGTATAAGCACAAAAGTAGTGCCTCAATTTCTGGGCTATCCATGTCAGAGAACAACAAGTGCATTCCAGCAGAGAGTACCGTGCTTCGTAAGGTGTGAACTTCTTGCGCAGATAATATATAGCCTGTTACTTTCTCCCTGTCTCATCATGTTGCCCCGAGAAAAAACCGAAAGCCCCATCTAATACGGAAAGGTAGAGTAGTAATGGCCTACTCGGTTCTGGAAGGACTAGGACTGATGGTGTTTCTAGGTACTCCTTGATTTTGTCAAAATCCTTTTGATAGTCTGCAGTCCAACTGGTTGCGGAATCTTTCTTCAGCATTTTAAAAATTCGCTCACATATCACCGTTGATTAGGCTATGAAGCGGCTGATATAGTTGAGACGTCCCAAGGAACTCATCACGTCCTTCTTGTTCCTTGGCGGTGGTAAATCCTGGATAGATTTGACCTTTGACGGGTCTAACTCAATTCCTCGGCGGCTGACAATGAAGCCTAACAATTTTCCGGCAGGAACTCCAAAAGGACATTTGGCGGGATTAAGTTTCAGATTGTACTTCCAAAGACGATCAAAGAACCTTCTTAAATATTCTATGTGATCTGTGGCATTCTTAGATTTGATGATGATGTCGTCCACATATACTTCTATCTCCTTATGTATCATGTCATGGAAAATGGTCGTCATGGTCCTCATGTAGGTGGCCCCAGTATTCTTCAGACTGAATGACATTATTTTATAGCAATATACTCCTCATGGTGTAATGAAGGCTGTCTTTTCTGCATCTTCTTCGTCCATCCAAATTTGATGATAGCCCTCAAAGAAATCGACAAAGAACTGGAGCTCGTGCGTGGCGCAATTGTCGATCAATATGTGTATATTTGGTAGTGTAAAATTGTCTTTGGGACTTGCTCTGTTTAAATCCCGATAGTCAACAAATACCCTAACTTATCTGTCTTTCTTTGGAACCGACACAATGTTAGCCAACCAAGTTGGATATTCAACTATCCTGAGGACCATAGCTTTGATTTTCTTGGTGACTTCTTTCTTGATTTTCATGCTTATGTCTGGCTTGAACTTTCTAAGTTTCTGCTTTACTGGTGGACAGATTGGATTGGTAGGTAGCTTGTGAGCCACTATGGATGTGCTCAATCCGGTCATATCATGGTATGACCATGCAAAAATGTCCTCATATTCTATCAAGAAACGAGTGTATTCTTCCTTCTCTGATGGTGACAAGTGAATGCTGATGCATGTTTCTTTGACGGTATCAGAAACTCCCAAGTTGACCATCTCAGTCTCGTCCAGGTTGGACTTAGGTTTGGTCTCAAAATTCTCAGCTTCTCTGATAATATCCTCAGGTATCACATCATCTTCTTCTATCTCTTCCCAGTCACTATCCTTATGTTGCATTGTCTCATTACATGTGATAGTCATTGGTTCATCAAGTTAAGAAATAGCAATGTTGTAGAGTGAAAGATATGAAAGATAATAATAATAAAACATCAAGCCGTTGATAAGTATTGAAAGTTCAAACAAACCAATTTTTAGTGACTTTAAACAATGTTTTTCAAAGCAAAATATTGAACGAAAAGAAATATGTTTTAAACAAAATACTCAAAAGGAATTGTTTTCAAAATGAACGACACTAGCAGTCATGCTAGCCCGGGACTCGTCTGGCCCTGGATGGTGTGGCGGTCCAGTTTATGAGAACTGCTCCCTTCTCCACCGTCTGGATGATGAGGTCTTCTTCCTCCTCCTCCTCAGCTATCACATTGCAGTCCATGTCTTCTTCTTCCAAGAACAGATTCTTTAAACCAGCTAGGATTTCATCTTCTTTATATCCCCACATCATGTCAGCCTGATGAAAAGATTGGATCAAACGTGGTACCGGCTGCTCAGAAGGGTAATAAGGACCATGCCATGGTGACGATCAATCGTTATACTCCTTCTAGGTGTACTGATATACAAGCCCAAAGGTGGTATCGTGACGCTTTAGTTGTATCGACTTAGTAATGCCTTGTCATTTCTTCCCGAACCCTTTTCCAGGTTTATACCCTGACCATGCTAGTATGCTTTCTATTTTGATGCTCCACCACCCACCTAACTTCCTTCTATTCTCTATGGCCGGAATGATTTGGTTGGATAAATGGGGTTACTCCCTTCTCAATGAATGATCACTTCCTGATGATTCCATTCGAACTTTACAGCCTGGTGCAAAGTAGAGGCCACAGCCTCGTCGACATGTATCCAAGGTCTTCCCAACAACAGATTGTATGAGGTGGATATGTCTATCACTTGAAATCCAACATCGAACCAGGTCGGACCCATCTGCAAGCATAGATTGGTTTCCCCAATTGTGGCCCTTTGAGACCCATCGAATGCCTTCAGATTCATAGACCTTGCTCGTATTTCATGAAAACCTTTACCCAACCTTTTTACAGTTGCTAGCGGACAGATGTTGAGGCTGGACTCTCCGTCTATCAAAACCCTGGCAATGAATTTATCCTCTCACTATACCGTGATATGCAGTGCCCTGTTGTGGCTTAATCCTTCTGGAGGAAATTCATCTTATGGAATGTAATCTATGGCTCTCCAGTACTTGTTTTATCATATTGGCCATTTCTCCACTGGTGATATTGTTAGGTACGTAAGCTGCATTCAATACCTTCATCAAGGCATTCCTATGTGCTTCAGAATTCTATAGTAATGATAGAATGGATATCTGAGCAGGATTTTTGTTCAGATGGTCTACCACAGAATATTCTCTCGCTTGCACCTTTCGCCAGAGATCATCCGGGCCAGTTTCAATGATGGTCTACTTGGAGGAAGCTTCTTTACTTGTTCCTCCAAAATTCTCAAGTGTGTAAACTCTGCCAGTCCGAGTCATCCCTTGTGCTGTGCCAGATTCTCCCGTTCTTTCTTTTCCTTTCCTCCTTGCTTCTGCAACATAGTCCCAAGGTAAAAAATTGGAATTAAATGACGGTGGGGTTGTTATCGTCACAATGAAAGGTACGGTTACTCATATTTTAAATGGAGCAGGTGCAGATGCATGTGTTGTCACTTCAATTTCGAAGGGAGTTGATGTGGCTACCTCAACTTCGTCTGCTGGCTGTATCTGTACCACAATAGGAGTGAGGGTGACTACAGGTTTCTTAAGATCATAACCTTCTCAAATAAGTCCAATTGACTCTTTCGGATCCCATTCTTCATCGGTCTCTATCACATTAACTCCTTCACCCCTATGATCCGGAAAAAGGGTTGTTGCAGACATTGGGTGCAGTCTCCTTTGCTTGTATGACCTTGGTTTCAATCACTGTCTAGATTTTGTCTTTCAAAGTGCAACATGCATCGATGGTATGTCCTTTAATGCCAGAGTGTTAGGCACACATTTTGTTTGGATTGACCCATTAGTAGGAGTTTTCCATGGCAACAGCAGGAATAAGAGTAACATATCCAGCAGCTTTCAATCATTCGTATAATTGATCGATGGGTTCGACAATAGCGGTGTGTTGTCTGGGTGGCCTGCGGTCAAAGTTAGGTCTGGGTTTTTGATAGTTTTGGCGGGCTGGCGGTGAGTGATAATATGTTGGCTAGGTATTATAAGTGTGGTAGGCAGTGGCGAGTTGCGGATATTTGGGAGATGAAGGTTGATATGTTGGTGGAGGTGTCTGGTATGTGAGAGGAGATTTTGGACCTTGGGCTACCATCACGGCCTTTACTTCTCTCTTCTTTGATATACCCCCTGACTGTAATGCTTTTTTCGTAGATGCCTCAAAATTGGTCACCATCCCGCTTTTGATTCCTTATTCACTCCTTTACCCCAGCTTGATGATGTCGGAGAATTTGTGATTCTCAATAACCATTAACCTTTCATAGTATTGTGGATCTTCGGTCCGGACGAAGAATTTGTTCATCTGCTTTTCTTCCCATGCAACCTTACTTTTGCAGCTTCTGACCTCCACCGAGTATCATACTCACGGAAAGTCTCTGGCTGTTCCTTTCTGAGGTTCTGTATGTAGAAGAAATCTGGTGCATTCTCTATATTAAACCTGAATCGATCCATGGAGTGTGATGCCATGCTTACTAAACTAACCCGCTTTTTGGGATTTTTACTAATGTACCAAGATAGGGCGTCTCCCGTGAGACTTCTCATGAACAGCTTCATGCGAATTCTCTCATCTTTCCAAACTCCTACGAGCTTGTCGCAGTATGTTCTTAGATGCACCTTTGGGTCACCCATTCAGTCAAACATATCTAACTTAGGAGGTTTGTAACCCTCCGGCTGTTCTACGTCTTGCTGAATACACAAATCTTCATAATTCAAACCCTCAATTCCTTTACCTCCTTCGACACCCTGGACTCGGCTTGTGAGCTTCTTAAGTTCCTCAACCATATTCTTTATAAACAGGTCCTTCTCAGCGTATTCTAGTGTGCATGAAGTTTGTTGAGTGGGGTGAGTTAAGGTTTCTACATATATGGGGTTGTTTTTGTGGATATCGGGGTTTAAGTGTAGTGGTGATCATTGGTTGAATTTTGTGGATCGGGAGTAAGTTGTGGTGTATTTTGAGGAGTATAGTAGGTAGTAGTTTTCGGATATTGAGTTGGAAGATGGTTGTGTTGAGGAGAAGTTGGTACTGGTGGAGCGTTAGGATTTTGGGAAGGTGTTGCGTATTGATGAGGTGCGGGAAGATGTTGTGGATTTGGTATGGTGTGTTTTAAGGAGGTGCTGGGTTCTGGGCGTTCTGTTGGTTAATATCCGGGACGTTTAAGGTGAGGGAAAGGTTTTCTAAGTTGCGGACCTGCTCAAGTTCCCCTTGAAGTTCCAGTATTTTCTGCTCCAGTCATAGAACCAAATCGTTCTACGCCGGAGTATTCCGACCGTCTGAGGTTTCAATATTCTCCACATGCGCAGCGTTATCTTTCCTAGTACCACTCATGTCATCCATATTATCCTTTCCCTTACTTTTAGGATCACTTGGAGGAGGAGGAGGTGGAGGGCCTCTGGATCTGGTATGATACGCTCATGATGCCAGTATGCACGAACCAACCTTAGGGGTTGGGAATAATCAAAAAAAAGAAAAAGTAAAAAGGTAAACAAGTCAGCAGGGGATTTTTGAATGATATTTTCGGTATTTAAACATATATTGCGGAATTATAAATTCATTTTCTAATTTGGGGACCTCGTTGTGCCCGAGGTAGGCCTAGAGGCACGTAGATTGGGAGAAATTTAATGCCGATAATTATCTCATGTCATTAATGTAATAAATAAGTCAAACCTCTAAAACGACAATAAATAAAGGAGTCACTAATGGAATTTGCCTTATTACATTCAAATTCTAAAATGACTCTAGAAAAGAAAGTAAACAAGAACACTAATCTATTTGGTCCCGGAAGGGCCCCCTCAAAACTTGGCTTTCTTGGACCTATCAATCAGATTCCCCAGGCCGCGCATGTCCATCAGAAGATACGCCTTTGTTAGGTGTCCTCCCTCGTTTCGCTCTACATTTTGATAGTCCACGACCCTTTTCCTCATCTTCCCCTCTAGTTACATCAGACCCTGCTCTAAATACTCCAACCTTTCTGTTGACTTCGTAGCAATTTCCTTCCAGTCATTAATTGATTCAATATCTACCTCGTGTTGTTCCAAATACCTGGCCTCGGACACAAGGATTCTTTTGCGCAATCTCTTGTATTTCACCTGTGCTTCGACAACTTCATCTATGACCCTGTTTCATCGATTGATCCCTGGCTCGAATATTCTTTCTATGCCATCATCCAACCATGATAGGTAGAAGTACGCATGACATGCGTGTTACCGATCTGGCTCGATGGTATCCTTTTCCACAATAATCTTCAAATGCCACATGTGTCGCGCCCCCCTTTTTCCTCTCCTTTCGGATCAGTCAAGGTTTTGACATTATTGGGACAACTCGTTTCCTTTTGGGAAAGGGGTAAGGAATTGAAGAGTCGCCACCTAATGAATTAAGGTGCGTTAGGGTACCTACTAAGGGTCGTTTACAAACACAGACCGGATAACCAGAGATAGGGTAAGGGCTTGAAATTACTTCAAGGGGACGGTGTTAGGCACCCCTCGAACTCCACAACTGTAGTTCCCACCCAAACAAACTTTGTGAATTCTAAAACAGGTATCACATAAGCAATAAAAGCACATAGGTAAATAAAGGTTTTTGAGAAGATTCGCAGTCTAAGAACACATATGTGCTAAAGATTAAAAGATTTAGAGTCTAGGCACACATATAAGGTTTTGAAAGAACTATGATGTAAACACACATATGTAAGGGATAAGGGGTCCTAGGTTGTTTGTACTATTGGATCACATCATTGCAATGCCCGCTAATCACACCTCAATGAGGGCCTACACATTGCATTAGCGCACCGGCTATCATATCCATGTCTACCTTTTCCCACCCCTTAGCGGTTATTAAAGCGAATGTTGTTTAACGATCTCTATGCATGCTGTTAACCGTCCCTTCTTAATGGTCCTGGAGGAGATTAGGACCTCTACTTAAAGGAAGTTATAAATAGACCCCTAAGGATAAAAGGGGAAAATACTAACGCGACGGGAAAGAACAAATAGGATTAAGCAGATAAAACAGGAAAGAAGC
This sequence comes from Nicotiana paniculata, assembly GCA_005239505.1. Taxonomy (NCBI): domain Eukaryota; kingdom Viridiplantae; phylum Streptophyta; class Magnoliopsida; order Solanales; family Solanaceae; genus Nicotiana; species Nicotiana paniculata. The sequence continues at coordinate 18,441 of ML311734.1, read as the reverse complement.
AATTAAGAGGCTCAGGTTTACCTCCACACATATTGCATGTAAACAGCACGTCTCAAACACAAACAAGGGCAGTATCATTAATCAGGATCGTAAAATATGATGTCTAAGTGAATATCAAAACACATAAGATATGCAGTTTTATTTTATAAACCCAGAAGCAGGGGGCTTAATCAGTTTGCCTACTGATTTTAAGCATGTTAACCATTAAGCAATAAACACACAAAAGCAACAATTTTCCAATTTTATAAAAGGTGGTTACCTAAGTCTTGCCTAGGCGTGAGGAATGCACAATAGTTACCAGAATTATTTAAAAGCAGTTTAGAAGTTGTTTTACCTAAAGCATGTTGTTTTAAGTGTTGCAAAGGTACATGGGTTATTACCAGTTTGTTTAAAACATAGTGAGACATGCTTTGTATCTTTTTTTATGCGTTAACAATTTAACCAGGTGTGACTGAGCGAGTACAAACAAAATCCTAAAGCATGGTATCTAATGCACATATAAAATGCAGAATTATTTATATGTAGAGTACCTAAAGCAGGATTTTTACATGCACAAAATGATCTTAGGATTTGCAGAGTTCCTAAAGTAGGATGCACAAAAGATTACAACATTGTTAAGCATGAGTTCAAAAATGTGCAGGAACAACAGTTCGTGTTAGTGCTATTATCTAGCCCTGAAGCATGAATTCTAAGTGATAAAATAATATCAAATGAGATGCTTAAACAGTAAACCTAAGAACATGATATCTAATGCATGACATGCTTAGAATATATTGGTCCTAAACATGGATTCTAATGCGCACATAGAAATGTAAGCCTAAGGCATGGTTTCTACCCCATTAATATTGATAACATATATAACTACCCTCCCCTTTTCACTATCAATTCCCAATATTTGTTTACAATAATTATTACAAACTAATGTGAAAGAATTACATAAATAGATAAAGAAAAATAAGAAGTTACACTATAGGGGGCCTGAAAACAGGTCCAGATTCTCAGAACCTCAAATGCCAAAATGTTACATAGACTTTCTCATATTCGGGCGTGTCAGAGTTCCCTAAGGACCTCAGGGATCCCGGTCAGTGCTCACACCCAGATTTCACAACCATAATTGAGTAAGTGCAGTGTGGAAGTGCCAACCCTAATGCATCAGAGTTCAGAGGGATCTCATAGGGATCCATAAGCAGTCACACATTAGAGGGGCAGAACTCAAGGACCTAAGAGTGGAGTGAGAGTGCTTGATATAGTTTTGAAAAAGTTTTAGTAAGAAAGAAATGTTAAAATGTACTTGCTTGAAACTGTTTTTGTTAAATAAAAGAGGGAGTCATTCAATAAAATAACTTTTGAAAAGAGAGAGTTATATGATTAAACAACAACAAATCAAACACAGAGCCAAAACCAAACTCAGTAATACTTAAAGAACACAGAACCAAAAATAGGAAGAACAAACCTACACAGAGGGGTGATGGGATTGGGGACACATAGAGCACATGTAGTGCACACATAGTTACAGGAGCATGGAAATTCTTATAGGTGTTTAGGGAATCAGCATATTATGAATCTCAGAACCAACACAGGATCAAACAACTTAGGATAACTAACTGCTTTGCACAAAAGGTTCATGATAGAAATCAGGGAAAACATAAGTAAGGCACAGTCACACTGGGGTATACTACAAAGGGGGTTCATAAGCAGGCTGATCCTAAGGGGGTGGAAATATTCAGAAGCATGTTGATAAAGCAGTAAAGTAGACATATTAGTTGCAGGTTGAACAACAAAACCACAGATAGAAACATATTAGAAACATGATAAACTCAAGCAGTGAAAGAAACATAGTGGCTTGGGACTTGAATTGAAATCAGAACATACCAGTAAAGAAGACAGTAAACACAAAAGTGAAGGGAAAGGAGAGCACAATAGTTAGCCTTGGCTTGCAGCCGGATAACTCAAAATAATAGTAAGTAACACAGAAAGAGAGCACAAAGCTTTGAGTGTGAGAGATAGAGTTTGAACTAGTATGTTCGTCAGTTCTGAGTGAATGAAAGAGCAATGTATATATAGTAGTTTGAAACTAGCTAGAATAAGGTAAGAATCACAATTAGGCAGTAAATTATTGAACTCAAAACCAATTAGAGTAAAATCAGTACAAGTACTACCTTGATTAAGGGAGTTAACTTCAAACAGTAAGAACATGTAACAAATAAATAAAGAAAATCAATGTGTAAGTAGGGCATAACAGATAAGGAAACAATTCAAATAGTGCAAGTATAGAATAGGTAATTATGACTAGCTACATAAGGTTCTAATTAAGGAAATATCATAAGAATTAATTAATAGTATAGTCAACCATAAAATAAGGCGAGAAAATAACTAAGAGGTTAGAAATCAGTAAAAGATATCATCACAGGAAATCACTAAAAGGTGTTAATCACAAAAAATTAGGGATTCAACTAGATGAAATAGAACTTATTAGAGAAATTAACAGAATAAACATAATATAAGCAGAAGAAGCAACAATTAGAAACCCAAGTAAGGTAAAATCACAAAAACTCTGAACAAATTCATAAGTAACAAACATGAAAATGAATCAAATGAACAAATAAGTAAGAACAGACCCAGAACCCATGATTAAGACCAAGAAACTTAGGGTTTTGACATAATAAGTCAGACAAAAAGGGAAAAACTTAAATAGGCGGTTAAACATATTGAAAATCATAGAGTAACACTTAAATCAGAAGAAGAATCATTTTTCAAAAGGGGTCAAGAAACCCTAGTTTGAAGATGAATAGGCGTTTTAGCAAAAAAATGGAGAAATCATTAGGGAAAAAAGCAAAATAACTCAAGATATACTCAGATCTATTACATGTCTAAGAAGTCAAGAGTTAAAAAAAAGGGTTTCAGAGATAGATAACCCAGAGATGAGAGAATTGACTCAGAAACCAAAGAGTTGTAATGAAACAAGGCGAGATTCTAACTTACAAACGAAAAGTGGTCTGAGACAGGCCAGCGAACATAGACTCAAACCAGAGTCGGTCGAAACCCTTTGAACCCTTTCAAGGATTCATAAAATCGAAGAGCCACGGAGCGTAGAATGCCAGGACTGGCCGGAGAATACATAGAAACATCCTAAGGTGGAGTTTATGCCCGTGACGGCGCTTGAGAGCTAGGGTTTGGTTGAGAGGATTTGAGAGAGAAGGGGAAGGGGTGACGACGGGTGAGGTGAGATAATGAGAGGTGTGTGGGGGTGGGGCAGTCTCTTAGGTTAAATTAGGAAAGGGTGAATCTGGTCCGTTGATCAGAAATGATCAACAGTCCAGATTAAGTGGGAATTGGGTCTGGGTAGATTTAGAAATTGGGCCTGGGGTATTTGGGCTTGATTTAATCAGGTGGGCTGGTTTTATTTAGGCTAGAATCAAAATAGAATAGGCTATTAGACAAATACCCAATCTAAATTAATTAAAATAATTTATAAAAAAACTAATAATCATAAAAATGAATTTCATGCATAGAAAATAGTTTTAAAAAGATTATTTAGTATTAAAATAAAAAATGATTAAAATTTGGTAAAAAATGGTACAAAATTATATGATTGGGCTATAATTGCAAAGTTACTGCAACTATAGCCAAAAGGTGCTAATTTGTCTAATTATGAAATAATTTGGTCTTAATGGGACCATACACGATAAATAAAATCAAGAAATGCTTTTGAAATCATTTGTGATGCAATTTGTAATTATTTATTGGAAATAAAATGCTGGGTAAATTAATAAAAATATAGGAAAATTATGAAAAAATACCTATTCCTATTAATGCATGATTTTAAAGGTATATATGCAATTTTAAAATATTTTTTTGAAAAATTGGGTATCAACAGTTGCCCGTCTTTACCCGGAAAGGATGAAAGAGTTGTCGGGTAAAGATATGATGGCCAATTTTGACCGAGCAAGTGGTTTGAGAGATTCAGGGCCGTGCCCTGGTTTCTGAGCTACCTACATATCCGTGGTTTTACAGGAATTAGGCCGTATGTAGTTTCGAATTCATCCGCAAAGTATATCGATGAAGTTATCACAAAAGCGGACGCAACATCTAGGGCTGGATAAATGAACGGTTTACGCAAGGGGTTAGGTTTGATATGGCTGGGAGAACTGGAGCGGGATCGCTCCTGCTGGGATAGTCATTGCTCGCCGGGTTACCTGCAAATAAGAATACTGCAAGTGTATATTGTCCATAAATTTAAACATGATGCAGGTTCCCGTTGGACTATGAAAGTTGTCTTCGGACGGTTAGGGATGACGTCCTTAGACTATGATGTCCAGGGCCATGAATGGCTTGATGAGAGATTCATAGGCCATGAAAAAATTTTCTCGGGCCATTCAGATAGTGACTCTGAACTATGATGCCTTTCAATAATCATATGCAAACTGAGAGAGATCCTCAGGCCATGACATGGTGTCTTCCGGCTATGAGGATGATGCGGTTAGACTATGACGCCTTTGGACAGGTTGGCGATATTTCAGCCCATGATATGCAATAATATAATGCTGACAAGATAGAGCTTAGTCTTGCCAATTGAAGGGTAGAGCTTAGCCCGAAAGAGAAGCGAAGTAGATAATTCTTGAGAGACATAGCTTAGTCTCGGTGAAAAAGTAAATTGGTGGAGGCGCTTAGCATCATGCAGATAGGAAGGCAGCGGTTAGCCTTATGCAAAATGGAAGGCAGATATTAGCCTTATGCAAGGGAAGGCAGCGGTTAGCCTTATGCAAGATGGAGACAGAGCTTAGCCTCATGAAAATGAAGGCAGAGATTAGTCTTATGCAAGATGGAGACAGATCTTAGTCTCATGCAAATAAAGGCAGAGATTAGCCTTATGCAAGATGGAGACAGATCTTAGTCTCATGCAAATGAAGGCAGAGCTTAGCCTTATGCAGACAGAAGACAGATGATTAGCCTCACGCAAATGGAGGTAGAGCTTAACCTCATGCAAAATGTGGGACATGGCTTGGTCATATGCAAGTGAAGGCAGGGCTTGACCCTATGCAAAAGAACAAATAGCGAATGCTAATAGGATTTCTTATCTGATAATAGGTTGTGGTATTTCAATTGTTGTTAGAACTGTGACTATGGATCATGTTCGTTCTTTTATGCTGATAGTAAATATTGCCTTTGTGACTGTGTTGGATTTTGTGACTTCGAAAGCTGTTTGTTCTTTATTCCTACATCCAAAGAAAAATCGTGAGTACTGTAGATGGGGAAGGTTGGTTTGTATCTCCGTTGGCTTTGCTTGCTACATTTTTCTTGGTCTGATGATCCTGTTTAAATCATCGGGGTAGCGTTTGCTAAACATAGCTATATTTTGAAAACGTGCATGATTTTATAAAGACATAGTAAAAATAAATTTTGAGAAATTTAGATGAACCGACGACCATGACATGGTTCAAGAACATTGCAATCGCTCATGCTATGGAATTTTGAGGGTCCTCCTCAAAATTTTTCCCAGTTAGATGGTTGATGATTCTGACTATTGTAGATGTTGCGATCGGCTGAACNGGGGGGGGGGGGGATGAGATTTTTATTGAATTATGACCGAACCCATAAGGGTTCCTACGTATCCCCTCTTAAACGGGAAGCAGGTAAGGCGTAGTTCAGTTTACATCGTAAAGAATTATACATAGTAGCGTTTGAATGCATCTGAATTGATTGGCTTCGGCTAGACTTCTCCGTCTATTTTTGCAAGTATAAGAGCTCCTCTTGTCAATACTCGGTGAACCACATATGGACCTTTCCAGTTGGGAGAATTTCTCTTTCGCTTAATCTTGATGTGGACAACTTTTCTTTAACACCAGCTTCCCTGGTGTGAACTGTATTGGTTTGACTATTTTGTTGAAAGCTCTGGTCATTCTGCTCTGATAAAGCTGTCCGTGACATATTGCATTCATCCTTTTCCCATATATGAGGGCTAACTTCTCGTACCGGCCTTTTATCCATTTTGCGTTGCTCAGCTCAGCTTCTTACATGATTCTTAAGGAAGGGATCTCCACTTCGGCAGGATTAACAACTTTCGTACCATAAATGAGTAAATAAGGAGTTGCCCCAGTTGATGTGCGGATTGTGGTGCGGTATCCCAGTAAGGCAAATGATATCTTTTCGTGCCACTATCTGTGTTTTTCTATCATATTTCTCAATATCTTCTTGATGTTCTTGTTGGAGGATTCCACAACTCCATTCATCTGTGGTCTATAGGCTGTGAATTCTTGTGCTTGATTTTGAAGGTCTAGCACATGGCTTTCATCAGATCACTGTTTAGATTGGAGCCGTTATCGGTGATGATTGGTTCTGGAACTCCAAACCGACAAAATAATACGGTCATGGACAAAGTCTGCCATGACTTTCTTAGTCATTGCTTTGTAGGACGCTGATTTGACCCACTTGGTGAAATAATCAATAGATACTAAGATGAATCTATGTCCATTTGAGGCGGTAGGCTCTATCGGTCCAATGACGTCCACTCCCCAGGCGGCGAACGGACAAGGCGAGATTGTTGCCTTGAGCTCATTCGAAGGTACCTTTATCATATGTGCATTTACCTGAAATCGGTAGCATTTCCGAGCATACTGGATGCAGTCCATTTCCATGGTAATCCAAAGTAATCGGCTCTGAGTATTTTCTTTTCCAAGACAAAACCATTCATATGTAAGCCGTAGGTCCCAACATGTATCTCTTCAAGTTGTTTGGAAGATTCCTTTGCATCGACACATATTAATAATCCCAAGTCGGAAGTTCTCCTGTATAGACTTCCTTCGCTGAGAAAGAAATTGTTGGACAATCTCCGGAGCGTGCATTTCTGAGTGTGATTTGCAAGCTCTAGGTACTCTCCCTTTGACAAGTATTCCTGATGTCGTGGAACCATGGTCCTCCACCTGCTTCTTCTTCAACATGGGCACAATATGCCGGCTGGTTATGGATCTTTACTGGAATATGATCAATGAAGTTCTTATCTAGGTGTTATATCATGGATGATAGAGTGGCCAATGCATCGGCGAACTCGTTTTGAATTATGGGGACGTGCCGAAATTCAATCTTCGTGAACCTCTTTCTCAATTCCAGCACATGGTGAAAATACGTAAGCATCTTGGAATTCTTGGTAGCCGATTCTCCTTGTACTTGGTGTATTAGCAGGTCTGAGTCACCAATTACTAACAACTCCTGGATATTCATGTCAACGACCATATTGAGCCCTAAGATACAGGCTTCATATTCTGCCATATTATTGGTGCAGGAAAATCTGAGTTTGGCAGATACCGGGTAATGTTGACCTATTTCCGATATTAGGACATCTCCAATGCTGACAATTGGCTGCTCCGTCGAAGAACATCCTCCAACCGTCATAGGATTCTGCAATGTATTCTCCTATGAATGACACTTCTTCATCGGGAAAATATGTTTTCAGGCGTTCGTATTTTCCTCCCGTACGATTCTCGGCAAGATGATATGCCAATGCTTTCCCCTTGACCGCTTTTTTAGTCATATAGACAATGTCGAACTCACTCAGCAGGATTTGCCATTTGGCTAGCTTGCCATTAGGCATGAGCTTCTAAAAGATGTACTTCAAAGGATCCATCCTTGATATGAGATATTTCGTGTAGGCACAGAAGTAGTGCCTCAGCTTCTGGGCTACCTAGGTTAGAGCACAGTAGGTACGCTCCAGTAAAGAATACCGTGCCTCATATGGAGTGAACTTCTTACTCAGGTAATAAATAACATGTTCCTTTCTTCCTGTCTCGTCATGCTACCCCAGAACGTAGCCGAAACCTTCATCTAATACTGCAAGGTAGAGTAGAAATGGTCTATCTGGATCTGGCGGGACCAAAACTAGTGGTGTTGACAAGTATTCCTTGATTCTATCGAAAGCTTTCTGACAATCCTCGGTCCATTTGGTCGCAGCATTGTGACGACCCGGCCGGGCGTTCTGTGAGATTTACCTTGTTTTCCCCATTTATGTATTTGTTATATATTTCTAGCCTATTCTTGTTGTGTTGGGTCAGTTGGTTTGGGTCCGGAGTGGTTATGGTGAGAATTTGGGCATTTAGTCTTTCAATATAGCCTAATAGTTGAGAAAGTCAACTAAGAGTTGACCTATTGGTGAACGACATCAGAATGAGGATTTTATGGCTCGGATAGCTTCATTAGGTGATTTGGGACTTAAGAGTGTGTTCAGAATGATGTTTTGATGTCCGGTGTAGAATTAGGCTTGAATTGGCGAAAGTTAGTTTTTGGTGATTTCTGGTCGGCAGTGGAAAATAGGCTATCGGGGTCGGAATGGGATTCCCGAAGTTGGAGCAGGTTCATAATGTCATTTTGGATATGTCTGCAACATTTCAGGTCAATCAGAGGTGTTTTGGTTGGTTTCGACATAGTTGGCGAAATTTGGATATTTCAAAGTTCATAGGCTTGAATTTGATGCGATTTTGGTGTTGTTGCGTTGTTTTTGGTGTTTCGAAGGCTCGATTAAGTTTGAATGATGTTATGGGATATGTTGTATGTTTGGTTGAGGTCCCGAGGGCCTCAGGTGTGTTACGGGTGATTGACGGACCAATTCTTGGCTTGAAAACTGGGCAAATTTCTGCTGGTGTGAGGTTCTGGTTTCCTTCTACGCAATCGCGTGAGGATGTTTGCGATCGCGTAAGGTAAAATAGTGGGTCAGGCATTTTGTTCTATGAGATCGCGTGGTTAGGATTGCGATCGCGTCGGTTGGTCAGGTTAGGCAGTGCGATCGCGTGGGAATTTCTGCGATCTCGTAGAGTATTTTGAGGCGCGTGTGTGGAGTGGAGAATTGTTCTATGCGATCACGTGTTTTGGTCCATGATTGCATTGGTTGGTTGGTGTGTGCATCGCGATCGCGTGCCAATGTTCACGGTCGCAATGAAGGAAATTTTATAGCTGGGCAGAATGTTTCAAAAGGCCTGTTGTGCGAAATTGGCTCATATTTTCCTCCATTGTTGACTAGTTGGGAGCACTTTTGAAAGGATTGAAGAGGAAATTGAAGGGAATCACTTGGAGGTAAGGTTTTTAACTTCATAAATCGTTAATATGTCGATTTCTAAGTGATTAAACCATAGATATTGATGGAATTAAACCCAAAATGGAGAAGGGGTGCATGTGAAATTGATTCTTCTTTTGAGGTTTTGAGTGGGAAATTGTGATCCGATTTTAGTGTTATTGGTATGTATAAAATCGTGGGAGGACGAGGATTCTAATGATGTAAAAATTATCGAATTCCGAGACGTGGGCCTAGGGCTCGGGTTTGGCCGAATTTTGAGATTCTTGTATAATTTGATGGTTTTCGATTGGGTTGAGTTCTTTGATATATATTGATGATGTTACACTGGTTTTGGCTAGATTCGGAGAAATCGGGAGCCAATTCGAGGGGAAAGAGCATTGCAAACTAGTGTTGTGGCGCGGTAGAGGTAAGTAATGGTTATAAATCCTATCCTGAGGGTATGAAACCCCGGACTTTACATCCTTTCACGGATTTGGAGTGACGCACACACTGGATGATGAGTGTGGGGCGTGCACCAACTGGAAATTTGGAAATATGTTCCTTTTTAGGCAACTATTGAGTTGCGAAACTGATTTTTAAGCATATGTTTTACAGTATTACTATGATTTGATATATTTGGGCTGCAAGCCATGTTTGGGGCCTAGTTCCGATCTTGTTTAACCCTTGGGGGCCATTTTACTGATATTCTCACTACTTTGAAACTATGATTTTACACTCATTCTTTCTTGTGAAATTGTTGACACTCTTATTTGATGATATTATAATTTCTTGAAATGAAATACTATTTTGGGTCGAGAACCTCGTTTATTTATGGCCCAAATGGCATGATGAGAGTGTCTGACTGAGTGAGGCCAAGGGCCAATATTGTGAGGATGTTATGATATGAGAGAGGACGAGTGCCTGGGAGTGATTGATGTCATGATTTGGCTTGTTTATAGCGCCCTTCGGAGTCCGTACATACCCCCAGTGAGCACAGGTACCTATAGAGTGCCGAGTGACGAGTGTTTGGGAGGCATAATTGACTGTAAGGTGCTAAGGGACTGATTACGAGTGATGGTGAGTTATGGCAGAGGGGCTGATTATTAGTGACTATGAGGCATGCCCGAGGGGCTACTTATGATACATGTTTTGCCCGAGGTGCTACTTATGATTTTACTACTTTTACTCTAAGCTTATGAGATATGTTTTTCCCAAGGGGCCTCTATATGATTCATTTCATTTTATTACTAAACCTTTCGGTTGAAGTTGTTGAAAAAAATATACATTCTTCAAAGGATTTTTCTGAAGTTGGTTTTAAGGCATGACGATTTCATATATCTGTGTTATACTATTAGAAAGTAAGGCTGTGTATATTGTGATTTGATGGCATTGGGTTTATGTGTTTCCTTACCGCTTAGACTTGATTTATTTTCATTACTACTGAGTTGGTGTACTCACATTATTCCCTGCACCTCTGTGTGCAGTTTCAGGTGCAGATATCGAGCCATAGCCATCTGCGGAGCCGGATTTCAGGGATATAGAGGTAGGAGTTCAGCGTCCGCATCATCTCTGTTTTTCCCTTCTTGTTGTATCTAGCTTTCATTCAGAGGTTTTGTATTATGATAGTATATTTTGGCTTCTTCTTTTAGATGCTCATGACTTGTTGGCTCCGGGATTTGGGGTTGGTGGCATTGTTTATTGGCCTACTTTATTTAGTAAACATTGTATATTTATGAAATGCTCGGATTGTGGATTGGTATTTTGAATGAAATTGTGAACATGTGGTTTTTGGATAGCCTAGTTCCATGATAGGCGCCATCAGGGCCAGTTTAGGATTTGGGGTCGTGACAGTTTGGTATCAGAGCTCTAGGTTACATAGGACTCAACGGTCATGAGCAGGTTTAGTAGAGTCTTGCGGATCGGTACGGAGAGGTATGTACTTATCTTCGAGAGGCTGCTGAACTTTTACGAAACATTTCTATCTTTCTTAAACTCTTTCGTGTTGATCTATAGATTCTTGAAATCAGAACTTATGTTGTTTCATTCTCTCACAGATGGTGAGGACACGCCATACCGATCAGAGTGACCAGTCACCGGCTAGACCAGCGAGAGGTCGAGGCCGTGGCAGAGGTAGGGGCCAGCCTGCGCAGCAGTCGAGGCAGTACCACAGGATCCCCCTATCGATCATGATCAGGTTCCCGCCGGTGGTGTCCCAGTGGGACAGGCTCAGGCGCCAGCAATGCCTATGGTTATTCCGGGTCTTCAGGAGGCCCTGTCTCAGATATTGACAATATGCACCAGTTTGACTCAGGCAGTCGGCATGTCTTCCACTGCCACTACAGCTCAGGCCAGGGGAGGCAACTAGACTCCAGCTGCCCGGGTACTTGAGCAGACTGCACAGGGTATTCGGGCACCAGGAGCAGCCCCAGCTCAGCCAGTTACTCCGGTCCAGGATTATGTGGTCCCTACTATACCTGAGGACGAGCAGCGCAGGTTGGAGAGATTCAACAGACTTCAACCTCCAACTTTTAGCGGTACAGAGGGCGAGGATGCCCATGGATTTATAGATAGGTGCCAGAGGATACTGTATACCGTGGGTATTTTGGAGACCAGTGAGGTCTCATTTGCTACATTTCAGTTTGCGGGTGCTGCCTTTACCTGGTGGGAGTCGTTCGAGAGGCGTAGACCGGTTGGTTCAGCACCTCTTACCTGGCGGCAGTTCTCCATGATCTTTTTGGAGAAATACGCTCCTTAGTCCCACATAGAGGAGCAGCGCAGGCAGTTTGAGCAGCTGCGCCAGGGAGAGTTATCAGTTACTCAGTACGAGATGAGGTTCTCTAAGTTGGCTAGGCATGCTTCTGAGATTGTCCCTACTAGTAGGGAGAGGGTGAGGAAGTTTGTGGATGGTCTTTCTTATCAGCTTCAGTTGCTTATGACTCGGGAGAGAGTATCGGGTGCTTCATTCGAGTAGGTTGTTGACATAGCTCGAGATATCGAGTCTGTTCACCGCCGGGAGCGGGAGGAGAGGGAGGCCAAGCGGCCTCGTGGTTTGGGCAGTTCCAGTGGTGCTCCCTTCAGGGGACAGTTTCAGCAGGGTAGGAGTCGTTCATTTAGGCCTCCTCAGTCAGGCCGCCCAGCATATAGTGGTGCATCTTCGGGGTAGGGTCCCCGTGGTTCTTAGTCACGCCGCACTTCATTTGGTGACCTCCCAGCTCAGAGTATAGCTCGAGCATCCCCAGTTCTGGGTTCTTCTATGCATGAGTTTTCTAGTGGCCATCCAGGTGCTAGGGGTTTCTATCAGTCCCCGCCTCCAGCTCTAGGGAGTTCCTTTGCGTGTGGAGAGTTCGGGCACGTGTGGAGGCAGTGTCCCCGCCATTTCGATGGTTCTTCTCAGGAGAGGGGCCAACCCTCGACTTCGGCTCTTGTCACTTCATCACCCGCCCAGGCAGCCAGGGGTAGTGGTCAGCCAGCCAGAGGTCGCCCTAGAGGGGGAGATCGAGCAGGGGGAGGTCAGGCTCACATGTATGCATTTCTAGCCAGGTCGGATGCTATGGCCTCAGATGCTGTGATCGAAGGTATTGCCTTAGTCTATTGCTGTGATGTATTGGCTTTATTTGACCCTGGTTCTACATATTCCTATGTTTCTTCATATTTTGCCGATTTTCTAGATATGCTCCGTGAGTCTCTAGTCACCTCTGTTCATGTGTCGACCCCGGTGGGCGATACTGTTGTTGTGGACCGTGTGTATTGGTCGTGCATGATATCTATTAGGGGTCTGGAGACCCGAGTGGACCTATTGTTACTCAGCATGGTCGATTTTGACGTGATATTGGGCATGGACTGGTTATCTCCGTGCCATGATGTTCTTGATTGTCACGCTAAGACCGTGACCTTAGCTATGCCGGGGTGTCCGAGGGATGAGTTGAGAGGTTCTTCCGAGTATATGCCTAGCAGGGTGATTTCTTACCTGAAGGCTCAACGCATGGTTGAGAAAGGGTGTTTATCTTATTTGGCCTTGGTGAGGGATGTCGATGGTGAGACACTCGCTATGGATTTAGTTATTATGGTCCGTGACTTTCCGGAAGTATTTCCTCCACACCTGCCAGGCATGCCACCTGATAGGGACATTGATTTTGGTATTGACTTCGTGTGAGGCACTCAGCCTATTTCTATTCCGCCTTATCGTATGGCACCAGCGAAGCTAAATTATTTGAAGGAGTAGCTTCAGGAGCTTCTGGATAAGGGGTTCATTCGGCCTAGCGTGTCACCTTGGGGTGCACCGGTGTTGTTTGTGAAAAAGAAGGATGGGTCCATGTGTATGTGTATTGACTATCTGCAGTTGAACAGGGTTACGGTGAAGAACCGGTATCTCTTGCCCCGTATTGATGATTTGTTTGACCAGCTTCAGGGAGCCATAGTGTTTTTCGAAATTGATTTGAGATCTGGGTATCATTAGTTGAGGGTTCGGGATTCTGACATTCCAAACACGGCTTTCAGGGCTAGATACGGTCATTATGAGTTCTTGGTTATGTCGTTTGGGATGACCAATGCCCCAGCTGTGTTCATGCAATTGATGAACATCGTGTTTCATCCTTATCTTGATTCCTTCGTCATTGTGTTCATTGATGACATCCTGGTTTATTCTCGTAGCCAGGAAGAGCATGCTCAGCATTTGAGAGTTGTGTTACAGAGGTTGAGGGAGGAGAAGCTTTATGCAAAATTCTCCAAATGTGAGTTTTGGCTTGGTTCGGTAGATTTCTTGGGGCACGTGGTATCTAGTGAGGGGATTAAGGTTGATCCAAAGAAGATAGAGGCGGTGCAGAGTTGGCCCAGACCGTCCTTAGCTACATTGATTAGGAATTTCCTTGTTTTGGCGGGATATTACTGTCGCTTTGTGGAGGGATTCTCTTCTATTGCTTCGCCTTTGACCAGATTGACCCAGAAGGGTGCTCCATTCAGATGGTCTGATGAGTGTGAGGAGAGCTTCCAGAAGCTCAAGTCAGCATTGACTACAACTCCAGTACTAGTTTTGCCTGCTGGTTCGGGTTCTTACACAGTTTATTGTGATGCTTCTAGAGTTGTCTTGGGATCGGTATTGATACACGACGGGTAGGGTGATTGCCTACGCGTCCAGAAATTTGAAGTTTCACGAGAAGAATTATCCAGTGCACGATCTTGAGTTAGTTGCCATTGTTCATGCCTTGAAGATTTGGCGGCATTATTTGTATGGAGTGTAATGTGAGATTTTCACTGATCATCACAGTTTGCAGAGTATGTTGAGACAGAAGGACTTGAATTTGCATCAGAGGAGATGGTTGGAGCTCCTCAAGGACTATGACCTCACTATCTTATATCACCCAGGGAAGGCCAATGTAGTGGCCGATGCCTTGAGTCGCAAAGCAGAGAGTTTGGGGATTATAGCCTACCTTCTATTAGCAGAGCAGCCATTAGCCCTTGATGTTCAGGCCTTAGTAGGTCAATTGGTGAGATTGGATCTATCAGATCTCCCACGGGTGTTGGCTTGTGTGGCCTCCAGGTCTTCTTTTTACGATCATATTAGAGCATGCCAATATGATGATCCACATTTGCCTGTTCTTCAAGACAGGGCCCATCGCGGTGATGCCAGTGATGTGGTTATTGGTGATAATGGGGTCATGAGGATGCATGGCCGGATTTGTGTGCCAAATATAGATGGGCTCGAGATTCGATTCTAGCAAAGGCTTATAGTTCGCGGTATTCCATCCATCCGGGTGCCGCGAAGATGTATCAGGATTTGAGGCAACATTATTGGTGGAGGAGGATGAAGAAGGATATTGTGGAGTTTGCGGCTCGGTGTCTAAACTATCAGCTCAAGTATGAGCACCAGAGACCTGGTGGATTGCTTCAGAGGTTTGATATTCTAGAGCGGAAGTGGGAGCAGATCACCATGGACTTCGAGAAGGTTTGATGCTATATGGGTTATTGTGGAACGATTGACCAAGTCCGCGCACTTCATTCCTGTTGGTACTACTTATTCTTCGGAGAGGTTTGCTGAGATTTATATCAGGGAGATTGTCTGATTACATGGGGTTCCAGTTTCTATCATTTTCGACAGAGGTACTCAGTTCACATCTCAGTTTTGGAGAGCCGTGCAGAGAGAGTTGGGTACTCAGGTTGAGTTGAGCACAGCGTTTCACCCTCAGACCGACAGGTAGTCGGAGTGTACCATTCAGATTTTGGAGGATATACTGCGTGCTTGTGTGATTGACTTTGGTGGTTCATGGGACCAGTTTCTGCCACTAGCGGAGTTTGCATATAATAAAAGCTATCAATCGAGTATCCAGATGGCTCCGTATGAGGCCTTATATGGTAGGAGGTACAGGTCTCCGGTTGGTTGGTTTGAGCTGGGCGAGGCTAGGCTATTGGGCACAGACTTGGTTCAGGATGCATTGAGTAAGGAGAAGTTGATTCAGGAGGGGCTTCGCACGGTGCAGTCTAGGCAGAAGAGTTATGTGTACCGGAAGGTCCGAGATGTGTCGTTCATGGTTGGGGATAAGGTGTTGCTGAAGGTGTCGCCCATGAAGGGTGTTATGAGATTTGGGAAGAGGGGGAAGCTGAGTCCCAGGTTCATTGGGCCTTTTGAGGTGCTTTAGAGGGTTGGGGAGGTGGCTTATTGGCTTGCTATGCCTCCTAGTTTATCGAGTATTCATCCAGTATTCCATGTTTCGATGCTCCAGAAGTATGTTGGTGACCCTTCCCATGTTTTGGACTTCAGCACGGTTCAGCTCGAAGGTGATATGTCATATGAGGTAGATCCAGTGGCTATTTTCGGTCGACAAGTCAGGAAGCTGAGGTCTAAGGATATAGTTTTAGTAAAGGTTCAGTGGAGAGGGCAGCCGGTGGAGGATGCCACCTGGGAGACCAAGCGGGATATGCGGGACATATATCCTCACTTATTCGAGACTCCATGTATGTTTCTAGACCCGCTCAAGGACGAAAGTTTATTTAAGAGGAGGAGGATGTAATGACCCGGCCGGTCGTTCCGTGAGATTTACCCCGTTTTCCCCATTTCTGCATTGGTTATATATTGCTAACATGTTCGTGTTGTGTTGGGTCAGTTGGTTTGGGTCCGGAGTGGTTATGGTGAGAATTTAGGCATTTAATCTTTTAAAGTAGCCTAATAATTGAGGAAGTCAACTGAGAGTTGACCTATTGGTGAACGACCTCGGAATGCGGATTTAATGGATCGGATAGCTTCGTTAGGTGATTTGGGACTTAAGAGTGTGTTTGGAATGATGTTTTGATGTCCGGTGTAGAATTAGGCTTGAATTGGCGAAAGTTAATTTTTGGTGATTTAATGTCGGCAGTGGAAAATAGGCTATCGGGGTCGGAATGGGATTTCGGAAGTTGGAGCAGGTTCGTAATGTCATTTTGGATATGTCCGCATAATTTGAGGTCTATCGGAGGTGTTTTGGTTGGTTTCAGCGTAGTTGAAAAAAAATGGAAGTTTCAAAGTTCATATGCTTGGATTTGATGCGATTTTGTTGTTGTTGCATTTTTTTTGGTATTTCGAAGGCTCGATTAAATTTGAATGATGTTATGGGATATGTTGGTATGTTTGGTTGAGGTCATGAGAGTATCGAGTGTGTTTCGTATGATTAACGGACCAATTCTTGGCTTGAAAACTGGGCAGATTTCTGCTGGTGTGAGGTTCTGGTTTCCTTCTACACGATCGCGTGAGGATCTTTGCGATCGCGTAGGGTAAAAAAGTGGGACAGGAATTTTTTTCTATGCGATCTCGTGGTTAGGATTATGATCGCGTAGGTTGTTCAGGTTTGTCACGCCCCAAAATTGAGGGACGAGAGCGGCGCCTAACCGAGTGAACCCGGCCAAGCGAACCTGATTTGCCTTTCCTATCCCACGCCTTACCCCGCGATTTCAATATACATTATTGATGTGAAATAGCCATTTATAACTTAAGCATAAACTTACGGCCTGAGTTCATTTTTACTTTTTATCACTCCCAAGATAGGATTCCAATTACTTACGAAGTACATACAACATTTACCAACGTGGACCACGATTCCGAACCATACACTTACTACCCAAAAGACATGTATACATTACCCACATTGTGTCTACGGAGCCTCTACGAATACAAAAGGGTTTATATACTACTTGCCGGTAACAAGGCCCCGGCTATACCTTGCACTATACCATAAACTCAAAATAAGGCGACATGAGCCACACGTGGCCCCGGGAGGAAGTGGGGCTCACCAGAACAGCTGACGGAAACGAGAGGAGGCACTACTGACGGTGGGCTGAATTACCTGCTGTAAAACCACCTACATTCATATAAGAAAATGTAGCGCCCCCGGCAAAAGGGGCGTTAATACTGCGGAATAGTACTAGTATGTATGAACAAACTTTATCCCAAGTACAATCGAACAGTACACAATTAAGAGACAGTAATAGAACCAATTAATTAATGCACGTGGAAGGAAACAACCAAAATCAAACAAGTTTCACAATCTCTCCTTTTCCCCTTTCAACATCATCATATTGAAGAGCTCATAGATTTTCATTTCAGTAGTGATAATAATCACATTCCATCCGTATTACCTCGGCCACCCTTATTACCTCATCCACCCTTATCACCACAACCCATCAACCTTATTACTTTGTGTTGCGGCGCGCAACCCGACCCCTCCGGACAATTTAAAATCACAACAACCACAAACAATTACATCACAAGTATTATCATTTCAAGGAACACAAGTTCATATAAACACTTTATTTATTTTGGCCCAAGGCACAATAATTCTCACCAAGCATCTGTCACACCTCTTTTTTTCACTACCCCGTATTAATGAAGGGTAGTAAGGGAGTTTTTTCAATTAAAGTGACATTATTCGGTTTTGGGATTTATTTTAGTTTTCAAAGTCGCCACCCGGATTTTTTACGGTGTTCCGGGACACCATTTATTTATTGAAATCCCAAACCGAGGGAATTTTGACTCTGTTTTGATTTGTCTGCAACCAGAAATCCAAGTAAGCAATCCTGTTAACCCGGGAGAAGGTGTTANATGGAATTATTTTAATACAAGTCACGATTGACGTGCACTTGTGATTTTTTTTTTGGACACGTTGCGAACCACGCCACATGAAATGCACCCGCGATTTACAACATGCTTATTTTATTAATGTTTTGAGTTAGAGTCGGGGACATGAGTTGCCACACCCGAGTGTAGATTATATAGTCATTACTATGGTCATGACAAAAAATGCCTATTTGAGGCGATACTCGATTATTCTCTAAGTTTTGGAATCTTTGCCTAAAAGTAGTATTTCAGCTTACATGATATGTGTATAAATCGGTTTTGATATTTATGGATTTATCTTGAAACAAGTCACGATGGCGTG
>ML311732.1:293-49840 GCA_005239505.1 Nicotiana paniculata | reverse complement strand
ACTCCCTAATCTATTTTCCAATTAGGGTCTCCACTCCCTAGTTGACGTTATTTCAGACATAGGATCTCCACTCCCTAATCTATTTTCCAATTAGGGTCTCCATTCCCTAGTTGATTTTATTTTAGACATAAGGTCTCCACTCCCTAGTCGATTTTCCAACATAGGGTCTCTACTCCCTCGTCTCTTTTCCAACACAGGGTATCCACTCCCTAGTTGATGATTTTATTTCATACATAGAGTCTCCACTCCCTAGTCTCTTTTTCCCAACATAGGGTCTCCACTCCCTAGTTGAATTTATTTTAGACATAGGGTCTCCACTCCCTAGTCTCTTTTTCCCAACATAGGGTCTTCACTCCCTAGTTGAAGTTATTTTAGACATTGGGTCTCCACTCCCTAGTATCTTTTCCCAACATAGGGTCTCCACCCCTAGTTGATTTTATTTTAGACATATGGTCTTCACTCCCTTGTCTGCTTTTCCAATATAGGGTCTCTACTCCCTTGTCTGCTTTTCCAACATAGGGTCTCCACTCCCTTGTCTGCTTTTCCAGCATATGGTCGCCACTCCCTAGTTGATGTTTATTTTAGACATATGGTCTCCACTCCCTAGTTTGCTTTTCCAACATAGGGTCTCCACTCCCTAGTTGACGTTATTTCAGACATAGGGTCTCCACTCCCTAATCTATTTTCCAATTAGGGTCTCCACTCCCTAGTTGACGTTATTTCAGACATAGGGTCTCCACTCCCTAATCTATTTTCCAATTAGGGTCTCCACTCCCTAGTTGACGTTATTTCAGACATAGGATCTCCACTCCCTAATCTATTTTCCAATTAGGGTCTCCATTCCCTAGTTGATTTTATTTTAGACATAAGGTCTCCACTCCCTAGTCGATTTTCCAACATAGGGTCTCTACTCCCTCGTCTCTTTTCCAACACAGGGTATCCACTCCCTAGTTGATGATTTTATTTCATACATAGAGTCTCCACTCCCTAGTCTCTTTTTCCCAATTTATTTTAGACATAGGGTCTCCACTCCCTAGTCTCTTTTTCCCAACATAGGGTCTTCACTCCCTAGTTGAAGTTATTTTAGACATTGGGTCTCCACTCCCTAGTATCTTTTCCCAACATAGGGTCTCCACCCCTAGTTGATTTTATTTTAGACATATGGTCTTCAGACTAACACATGCTTAGGTTTTTATCTTGCAGTATGTAATTTTCTAATGATTTTTTGCTAATGCATGCTGAAGTTATTTAGTTCATTTGCTAAAAATTCATACTAAACATGCTTAAGTTATTTAGTTCATTTGCTAAAACTTCAGACTAAGCATGCTTAAGTTTTTTTAGTTTATTTACTAAAATTTCAGACTAAACATGTTTACATTTTTTAGTTCATTTGCTAAAACTTCAGATTAAGCATGCTCAAGTTTTTCAGTTCATTTGCTTTGCTAAACTTCACACTAGAACATGCTGAAATTTTGTCCTGCAATCTACAATTTTGTCATGAGTTTTTTTCCGAAACTTCAGTCTAAACAAGCTGAAGTTTTTAGTTCATCTGCTAAAACTTAAGACTAAATACGGTTTTTGTCTTGCAATATGTAAATTTCTAATGAGTTTTTTCTTATGCATGCTAAAGTTATTTAGTTTATTTGTTAAAACTTCATACCAAAACTTGCTGAAGTTTTGCCTGCAGTCTATAGTTTTGTCAATAGCGGTAAAATCATCTTTTTAAAGCGCTTTTAATAAAAAATAGATACGGATGCAAACGGAAAAACAAAACGGATATATAAAGCGCCCATGCAATTTTTACGATAACCTGGGCCTTTGCCATCTCTATAGCCCAATTTTACCTCCTAAAAGGGTCTCAACCCTGCTCAAATTTCCAAGTTTCAAGTAACCCCTTTTGTCCTCTTCATCACTCCAGTCAATTTATCATACAATAAGAAATCTAAATTGAACCAACCTTGTTGTTTGCAACCATACACCTTAAAAAATGGCTCCATCTTTTTCTTTTTCTCTCTGGAAAAGTATTATTACTAGGTACTATATGACACGATGGTCTAATTGTTTTAATTTTGTATGTAAATTTAAACATAAAATATTTAAACTAAAATTAATATATTCATGGTAAAAAAAAAAAAACATTTTTATCACATGTATGGAGTACAACATTTTTAACGACTTAAAAAGTAAGGGAAAACAAGCAATATATGTCTCTTCTCTTACGCCGTCTCCTTTTCTTCTCCTACAAGAGGCTCCCGAGTCCCGTCCCTGCTGCTCTGAGTACACAGCCGTAAGTTTGTAATAGAGTTAAAACCAAGAAAGACAATGGCTTCAAAGCCCTTATCTACTCGTTCAACCTTCATTGATAAACCTGTTGTAAGTACACCCTCTTTTCCCCAACTTATTTTTTTCTTCTTTTTTATGTGCCAATATATTGAAATTCACGCATTTATATTTAATGCAAAAAAGATTGTATTTTTGATTCTAATCAGGTTCCCGGTGATGTGATTTTGGATCTTTCTAAGTTGACTGACCAAACCATTAAGCTGGGTGGCGGCCTCCAACAGGTTTTGTTTTAGTAGGGTTAATTTCATATGGATGCTTTGGTTATTTTTCGTGAAGCTACCGTGAACTCTGCTTGTTGTGGCACGTGGGTTTTGATACATTTTTGGCTTTTTGTTCAACACTTAGTAGCAATGAGTAAAAGAACTAAGTTTCCTCCACCATTTTGCCTGTATATGGTTCCCTTTTATATAACTCAAACAATTTCATTAATATAACACCAAGATTGTTTGAAAAATATGCTCAAATTGTGTATATGACTCAACTCGTGTCAACAAGAGTCATCTAAAGTTTGACCAGCTGCCTATAGAACATGGTCTTATCTCCTTGCACAAAAAAATACATATAAAAAAAACGTTCCATTTATACTTTATACATCACTCTTGCCATTTTTTCCTTCAGCAAGTTGGGATTTCACTACTCAATGCAACCAAATGCTAAAAACTATGTACATTTATAATGCTTTAGTTCTACTCAAATTCAGGGTGTCTGCCGAATCTGTTAGTGATTCTGGATCATTTATATACTTGAATTTACACCACGAGCTCAAACTTGAAGATACCGTTCTTGCTATTTTGGGAAAGTCTTCTATTTCTTTCACTCCATATGTACCAAAAAGAGATACATAGGTAACGCATTCAAGCTAGTCACTGATCCTCTGAGATCTCCAACTTGTGGTTACTTCCTCCACTGTTCTGGGACATTTCATCTATATATGTTATTTTCCTCCGTGGATGATAGTAATCGATTTAGCATTATTTGAGTTATGGTTTGAATATTGGTACTTTAGAAATTTCTATCCTACTTTTAGTATGCTCAAAATACAATGAGACAATACAGCAGTATTGTAGATTTTCTAACTGCCGTCAAGATAAATATCTCTGATCTTCTATACATATTTTTCCCGCTTTGGCAGGACCATGATGCTATAACTGTCGTCAAAGCTGGTATTTTGAGGTTTTCAAAGCCAAACAAATACTGGATTGAAAGCTCACACAAGAGAGTGAGTTCAGTGCTATCTTTCTAGATTTTTTTTTTTGCTGACAGAAATCCCTCTAGGGCCAACCCTTAGGTACAACCACAGCCTTCGAAACTTGGGGATAATGGGAGCCTTAGAAATTATCTAAGTATATACTTCTGTTGTTATTTTCAGTTGATGTTATCAGAAAAGATCCAGGTTATTGCTTTCTTCAGGTGGTTGGCCAATATCTTAATTCATTTAAAGTGACCTGAAACTATTTCTTTTCACTACTGCATTCTTCTGATGATTGATGGTAAACAGGGCATTGGATTTTCTTACAGGGAAACACAAAGGGGATGAGGACTAAGTAAAATAGTGTAGCACTTAGTCACTGTTTTGGTTGAATTTTTGGAAATTGATGGAACTTATCAACTTTGAGGTCATACTGTAGTCTAAATAGCTGTAATATATAAGTTGTTCTGTTACTAAAATCAAAATCTCATATAGGGTTTTATGTTTCTAAGCCAATGTGCGTTATGGGTGGATCTGCAAAATTTGATCTCTTAAATCAACTATTTGCACAAGTCCGTTAATATTACTATATCTGAGAGATAAAGCAAGATGATCCAATTCAGAATTATCAGAGTCTTTTGTGGTTTTTCTTGTACTCATTTAACTCAGGATAAAACTTTATAAAGGAAAAAAGAATGAAATTACAAAGTTAAACATATTGTTTTGAACCATGGACTGAAAAGGGAGCCATAGTACTAAGTGATTCCATCAGTGATACTTGATTTCTACTGTAGTTTTAACCATCTTCATCTGTTTTTGTCATAAGGTTAGGATGATCTCTTTTTCTTGAGAAAGTAGATTATGATGCTCTCTTCTAATTGAGTTGAACTTTCTTTCATTTGCTGATCCACTGTAATATATTTACAGTATATACCTACCGTGGGGGATACTGTTCTTGGAATTGTGGTGGACACAAGAGCGGATGTAAGCATTTTTCATTATTTTAAAACTGCTGCTTATTCTTCTTATTTGTAAGTAATATCCCTGCTTATTGGGAGTTCCTTATTTCTGATTTCTTTTGAATAGTTATAATTACTTTGGTCCTAGCTGTGTAATTGATGGATGCTTTAACTAGGAGCTTCCTGCTGCATTGGATTTTTTGCTTTTGTGTAGTGTGTTTCTTCTGCTTCCTGTTTTGGATCAAGTGTAGAATCAGATCTGTGGTGCACTTATCTAAAACATAATGAGCAACCAATGCATGAATTTTGCCCCCTCATATTTGAGGAGGTTTATGATGTGTTTTTGGATATTTAGTGTAATTTGTTAAAGTTTTGTTGAAGCCAACTGTAGGGTTTTAGGTTCTAAACCACCACTAAGGACACATCAGCGGATGTTGCGTAAAAAGGGAAGGATAATGATCCAAGTCTGCTGGGGAAAAAGTTTTTCTTTGGAGTGTGTTGATCATTGATCATATAAAGTTACATTCATATTACTGTCATGGGGAGTATTTGTTGATAATTGACCGTACAAAATTACTTTCATTGAGGTAAAAGGTTGGTCCAAAAAATTATTCCTCTATTTGCTAATACTTTTGATGAGAGATTTCCTGTCGTTTGTCTATTTTCCTGTCTTTTTCATGAAGTCGTCAACATTCATCACTGATATAATGATGGTCCATGCAGAAAGCACATAAAATCTGAGAGCTTATTGATTCTTATCTGAAAATATAGTTGATGTCATTAAGATCTATGAATTATCTTTGTACACTTCAAATTCACTTTTCAGTTTTCTGGCAGAACTTTTTTGTGGACATAAAAGGGCCAATGGTGGCATTCTTGCCAGTGCTAGCATTTGAAGGAGGGACTAGGAGAAACATACCCAAATTTGAGGTGCAATCCTAAGTTCCATGATATTTGCTCATATTCTTTGTTCTTTTCTCCTCTGATTTTCTTTTTTATGATAAGTAATTGTGCAAGTATTTAATAATTCAAATGGAGATTCTTCTTGCACTTTTATCTGATTGCAATTTTTCCATTTATGAATCTTGATCGTTTGAAATTGAATGACAGTTTTCGTGTTTAACTGAGATAGATGAATTGGACGGATCCTTCCAAATGGGGCAAGCTTGACTTTCCTTTAGTTGAAAAATTGAATTTTTAACAATGGCTGTTGCTGGTTCAAGAATTGCTTGATGTGGCCTCTTGAATTAGAAAGAGATCACATCATTGATAACAGTTTAATTTAACACCTTCACCCAGCCTTTAAGTGAGTAGCAGTCATGCTGATATTGTGGCGTTATAGGTGTTTTTATTGAAATAAGAGATAATTTGCCTCATATGATTTTTGCATTTCCATAATTTCCATATTCAAATGAGTTAAAATTAGTTCATGCAAGAAGAATTTGATTTTCAAATGCGGATATTATTTCTTAAATTTATTGTTATGCATTCCCATTGTTTAAAATGTAAAATAAGATTCAGAAAAACTAATAGTGCTGTCAGCAGTGTTGTACGATCATAATGGCTCAAGATTATTAGTATTCCCACTCAATGTAAAAGGAGATATTGTGCCAAATGCCTTGAGAGCAGTGCTTTCCTCCAAGGTGGCGAACAAATTACTCAACTATTTAACTCATAAATTAATGCGAGTGCCTCTCAGTAACTGGCCTTCACATTACTTGTTCACTTGTATCGATAGCTTTATATGGTATTCACGTCCAATATGCCTGGATAAAACATGTACAGTTCTATAGCTATCCTTTCAGAAATCTTCAGTTGGAAAAATGAGTTGATTCCTGGGATTATCAGCCGAGAAGTGGAGAATAGAAATGAAATAGAGAATAAACGAGAAAAGAAGAATGAATGAAGAAGCAGAAAAGAAGCTTAAAGGAGAATTTGCAGAAGACGACTTGCATAAAGATGAAAAAGAACAAAAACTCATCTTGAAAAAGAAAAACAATAAAGAAAGAATAAAAGGGAAAAGCAAAGATAGTAGAGTCTTAGCCGTTGCAAACCAGAGAAAAGGAACAAGACAAAAGCCATAGAGAGAATGCTCAAGCATATATGGAGAGGAATCCCAATACTCAATTCTATTTATCCTTTATTCTANCCCCCCCCCCCCCCCTCTCTCTCCCTCCATCCTTTGACGTCAAATTCAAAAGATGTCAAATTCAAGCGAGGACCCTTCTCTTCACATTGCTGCATCTCTTTAAGCGATGAAGCAATCACTTTTAATAACACTTGATTTTGGATTTACCTTTTAACCTCAATGTAAAGTTTGTGATTACCTGGACAAAAAAATGATGATTAGATAAAATACCGACCGCATGAAAGAAAGTCTTATGACATGAAATTTTTATGTGAGTTTGTCTGATCAGAACCATGAATTAGATTTGGTCCAATTTGTTTATCTACTTAAAGGTTGAAATTGCTCCAGTGAGCTAAAAATAAGAAAAGGGAAATAAAAACAACTTGATAGGTGAACTAACTATTATTCCACACAAAAAAAAGACGTTATCCAGTATAGAGCTTTTCATGTATCATTGTCAGGCTGAGTTTTTGCTTCTAAACATGCCAGCACCATCTTATTGCTATTGTGCAATAAAATGACTTTTTTTCCTTCAACAATAAATTGATATTGTAGTAATTAAAGAAAAGGACTATTTGCCTACCGGAACATCAAATTAATGTCATGTCCCCATATTAAATTCGAATAAACCATAGGATTTATCTTAATAAATTTTTTTATCATGTGTATATCAGGACCTATTTTCTTATAAGTTATCATGTTCTTTCAGGCAGGTACTCTAATTTATGCCCGTGTAGTCAAGGCCAACACTGGAATGAACCCTGAGTTATCTTGCATGGATGGTTGGTACCTTCCTAATTAATTTGCAACAAGAGTTCTTGTATATCATAATCTATCTGCTTTTATTCCTAATTTTCAAATAATTATCTTATTCAATATAGCTTCTGGAAAAGCTGCCGAGTTTGGCCTCATCAAGGATGGCTACATGTTTGAATCGTCAACTGGTTTATCACGGATGTAAGATTCTGTTTTGGCTTTAACTTGCAACACAGATCTTTTCTTAGGTTATACTGTAAACTTGCTGATCAGAAAAGAGACAAGAAAAAGGATGAAGGTCTTGTTGCATGCTATTCAGGCTTAAGCTATTCCCTTAGCTACATGTTCATCTTTTTGTATTTTCTTCTTAGGTTGCTGAGTTCACCAACATGTCCAGTTCTTGAGGGTCTTGGAAAGAAGCTAGCTTTTGAGATAGCTGTTGGTTTAAATGGCCGTGTGTGGGTATGAAAATTAGTTCACTGTTTTTTGTTGCTGTTGGTCGGTTCATCTCTTTCAATTTGTCTTTCAATCTAGACATTTGTTCTGCTATAGGTAAATGCTGAGCACCAATCTTCAATCATTCTTGTTGCAAATGCAATAATAAACTCTGAGTCCTTGACTCCAGTGCAGCAAAAGATCATGGTGGAGAGGCTGCTTGATAGAGTAAATTGAACTCAGATTCAGCACTTTGACCATGTAGCTTCTACCAGCCAAATGAATTCATGTATAATGTGATATATGTGAAGCCAAAAGTAAAATTTAGCTTCTTCCTCGAGGACTTTTGGGTTGCATCCGTCCAATTCTTCACCCATGTAACTGCACTGCTTGTTAATGTGATTCTGGTGAGAGTATAACCAAAGGGTGTAACTTTATGAGTATAATTCGATGTTTAGAGACGAATGTCTATGGTTGTATTTGTTCTTCATATACCAATACCAATCTTTTGTGCATCATCCAACAGATATATTGACTTGAATTTGTGACTGCTCAGTTTTGCAATATGAATTATTCCTTTTCACGAGATGTATCAGCTCCATTTCATTGTATAAGTTGCAACGATTTCTCATATCATTTTTTCGTGGATTAGTATCTCGAACCCAGTTTTCTTTCGTCCAAATGACTAGGCACAAATCCATGGTGGGAGATAATACTGGGTATGTTGTTATTAAATGACTAGGCACAAAGTTTTGCCCAGCAAACCAGCCTAACAATGACTATTAAGCTTCTAATGATATGAGCAATTTTTAGTGACAAAAAAGAAATTCAAAAATAGTCATATTTACAAGTGATCATTCAGAAATAGTCACACTTTTAAAAGTAATTGAAATTTAACCACTTTTCATGTGAAAATAAATCTGAACGAAAACACTGTTCAAAATTCGGAAAATACTCTAGTGTATTATACTGGAGTTCCAGCATAATATATACTGGAACTCCAGCATAATATACTGGAGTTCCAGCAAAGTATATCGGTCCACTATCATATGCTGGAAATTCATACACATGTGCTCGAATCTCCAGTATATTATGTTGGAACTTTCCGCGTGTTGGAGTTCCAGCATAATATGCTGGAAGTTCATACACAGGTACACCGAACTCCAGTATATTATGCCGGATCGGTCTCTATTGCAGTAAAATAATAGTTATTTTTCATTGACTTGATAAATGCTGGTTATTTTTAAATGATCAGTGCAAAACTGACTAGCCCGTGCTATTTTACTGATATATAACGTCTATCAAGACTATCGCAGAGACAAGTATAATGGTAAAAGCCCCTAGCCTAGATATATAATCGAGAATAACACGAAATTTAATAAATGACAAGGTTTAACATTCATACATCACGCACTATGTTTTTACCACTAAATTAAATTTATGTGTGCAATTAATAAGGAGTATTCAATTCTTCGAGTTAATCAAAATAATAAAATTATCTATTATTCCAATATATATATAGAGAGAGTATAAAATAATAAAAATATATTATAATATTTTAGCCTAAATTCACTTCATTTAAATTTAGTATATTTTCTTATCTAGTTGTTGCGAACAGTCATAACAAGAGTTAGAAAGAACCAAAAAATAAAAGTAAAAAGAAGAAGAAAAGAGAAAAACATAAAATAAAGAGAGGCCCTTGAAGTCATGTTATCTGCAAAGATTTTGTCTGGTACTTAATTTATATATCGATCAATAATTACGCACACAGAAAAAGGTAGTAATATTTGCTTCTTGAGATGAGCAAAAACCACTTGTGTGTTCTGACATCCTATCATCATCATCATCATCATCATCATCATCAATAATCATAGGTAAGTTTACAATTCGGTGCCAACCACTCCTATAAAATGGAGTAACAACTTCGAAAAATGTTGTTTCCTCTGTTTCTCCTCTAAATTTGCTATGTTTTTTTTCCCCTTGAAATTCAGTTCATAGAAGTTGGTTAACATGGCGTCTCAATCAGACGAGAATAACCAGAATCCAGGTACCCTTTTAATTGCTCTTCATTCTTAATTCTTTACTGGATTTGTTCCTTTTTCATTTGGTTATCTGAATAAAGATTTTTCCATAAAAATTTGATCTTTTTTGTACTTTATGAAGTTTGTGCCTTTTTATCTTTAACTTGATAGGAGCATGTATTTCTGCTTCTTTTTCTTTAGTTTGTTAAGCAATGAAATAGTAACTTGATAGTATTACATTTAAAGATCTTTTGTTTAATCGGGGGTATTGGACGAATCTTTTGCTGAATCTAAAAACTGGAACTTACGTTGTTGTAGAAGCTGCAAGATTTTGGGTTCGGGCAAATCCCTGAAATTATGAGGTCTTTTTCTGTATTCTTGAAAAATTGCTTTAGCAACTAATGGAATATATTAACCTAGTTTCTCAAATGAATAGACTGATTTGATATTAATTAGCTGGATATAATACTGTGCATATTCGATAACTAGATAATTTTGTTTTCAGTATGAGGCTTCTGATGGTTGTAGGTTCATTAACTAGATATTTTATTTTTCAATATGAGGCTTCGCACAGTTATTGATTAGACCGCACCAGCAAACCCTGCCAATGAAAGATATGAAGTGTTATGAAAAGCCCAACAAATTCTGTGGCCCAAGAATGAATGGGTAGTGGGAGTACTAAATTACATTTTATTACTAGGAGAGGAAAATATGAGACTGAGGACAATACACTCTGTTAAGTAAAAGCTTTCTCATCCTATAGCAATTATAAAATGCTGCTTGAGATATTTTCAAGTTGAGCAGGACCAAGACAGAATGTCTGAAGTGCAAGTTTAGTGGAACGACTCAGGAAGTAGACGAAGACTTGAGGCTTGATTCACAAGTTATCCTTTGGAGGGATAGTTTCAAGTACTTTGGGTGAATTGTACAAGGGAATGATGAGATTGATGAGGATGTCACACATCGTATGGGGCGGGGTGGATGAAATAAAGGCTCGCTTCCGGTGTTTTGTGTGATAAGAATGTGCCACTAAAACTTAAAGGTAAGTTCTATAGAGCGGTGGTCAGACCGACTATGTTGTATGGGGTTGAGTGTTGGCCAGTCAAAAATTCCATGTCCAGAAGATGATTGTAGCATAAATGAGGATGTTGAGATGGATGTGGGCATACAAGGTTAGATAGAACTAGGAATGAAGTTATTCGGGATAAGGTGGACGTGAATCCTGTGAAGGACAAGATGCGGGAAGCGAGACTTAAATGGTTCGGGCATGTGAAAAGGAGAGGCACAAATGCCACAGTTAGGAGGTGTAAGAGGTTGGTCTTGGAGGGCCTAAGGAGAGGCAGAGTAGGCCGGAGAAGTACTGGGGAGAGGTGATTAGGCAAGACATGGCGATTCTCCAGCTTACTAAGGACATGGCCCTGGATAGGAAGGGGTGGAGGTCGAGAAATTATAATAGTAGGCTAGGTAACCGAGCGGTATCCTTGCTCATTCAAGTAGTTTTAATGCATCCCTCAGTGTTACTCTTGTATTTTCTTATTATTAGATTTATGTTATTGCTTACGGTTTCTCTCGCTTCGTTTTCTGTTTGGTCTGCTGGTGTTGTTGCTTGCTGTTACTCTCTATCTTTCCTGAGCCGAGGGTTTTCCGGAAACAACTTCTCTACCTTCTTCGGGTAGGGTAAGGTCTGCGTACATTCTATCCTCCCTAAACCCCACTAGTGGGATTATACTAGACTGTTGTTGGTGTTGTTGTACTTGGGGAAATAGTGAACTACAACTAACTGAATTTAGATACCTGCATACACATGGGTTGATAGTTGGAGTTGCCACAAAAGACAAAGTAGTTTTGCTTTTGATATCAAAATCAAGAATAATGAACTTCCGAGGTAGCCTGAAAGCATGCAATTTCCATGACTACTTTCAAACGAGATTTTGTTAATCTCCAGACTCCATGAAATTGTGAGCAACATATAGCTGATTATCTCATTATCCAGTGCATACATTATGCAGTCTGCAGTAACAACCATCTCCATTATGCATATTATATATACATAAGTAAGATTTTAGGTAATATCTGTACATATGGTGCAAACAGACGGATCTAGTGGAACTTAGAGGTTACTTTAAAAATATTGGTTCCCTTGTGATCTTCTGTTTTTCCAGCCCGTCTTGCATTTAAAGCTGAATTGACTCTTGATTGGAGAGAAGGTATCTGTATGCATAAATACCTATCTGAGCTGCTATCGTGCAGGTAAACTGAGTTGCGGAGCATGTCCATTTGATATTAACATTTAGTTGTCATGTTCTCTTCTTCATTACTTCAACATGTTGGGTTTCATGGGCTATATCTTCTTCAACCACTAAATGCAGCAACATACTTCTTAACAGCAATTATCAATATGCATCTTGAAAGTGCATATATGTTGTTGATAAATCGGAAGTGCACATATGTTATGCAAGAAGAAAAATGACAAGATATTAGAATATGTGGTACTCCAACTGTGCTCTAAATTTCTTGTATTCTGAGAACTGCTTACTGCAAACTTCTGTCATGATTGAGATCTAATAGTTGTCGTGCACTGCAGCCAATTGTTTATAAGCTTATCTACTCAGCACTCTCCTACTTTGCTCTATGCAGTCCAGCACTGAATTTATATTTATTTAACAATGACATGCTAAATTTTTAGTTAAATAGAAGTCTTGCTATATTTTAATCCAAACTTTAATTTCATGAAGCAACAGCTTCACAATCAGCAGCTGAAGATCATCAAGATTCCAAGCCTGAGGCTACAAATGAGAGCTCTCCGACTTCTGTGTTTGTAAACTCCGAGCCGATTCGGGAGGAGCAAGTCCAAAATGCCATGAAGTTTCTTTCACATCCAAAAGTTAGGGGATCTCCAGTCATGTATAGGCGTTCTTTTCTTGAGAGAAAGGGTCTCACGAAGGAGGAAATAGACGAAGCCTTTCGTCGAGTTCCTGTAGGCCACTTTTAGATCTTTAAGTTGATTTTGACTTAAATGTAATCGAAACATCCACATGAAATTTAAGATGTATATCGATGTTGTCTAAATTACAGGATCCTACCCCAACTGTTACTAGCACACAGCCAGTTGCTGCAAATGAAGGTAATTTATATTGTCCTCGAAATGAAATTTGTGTTTGGCCTTTTATTCATTTTTTGAGATTGATAATGTTTGGATCCTATACTTGTCATGTTGCTCTTCTGATATTTTGATGGCAGATGGGAAGCTGAAGCCTTCATCAACTAGTCCACCACAGGCTGCATTACAAAATATGCAGCCTACATCAGCTACACCGAGCAATAGCATGACCAAAATGGGGTATCTCTCTCATTTCCGTTGGACTCATGCAGTTATTGCTGTAGGTTTACTTGCTGCTTCTGGAGCTGGAACAGCCGTACTCTTCAAGGTAATACATAGTAAAGAACCTCCAATTTGCCATGCTAGTTGGTATCACATCTGTACTGTCTATCCTATATCAGCCATTTTTAGTGTATCTAATTACTGTAATGTGCAAAATATTTGTCATTTAGATCATTTTACCCCTTTTGTAAATGACAAGAAGAATAAGAGAAAAGCTAGAGAAGTACTGCTTATGGACTATTAGTAGAATCACACATTTGAAAGCCATTCTATCAATTTTAATATATATGTGGATATTCTAAATGAGAATTGAGCCTGAATCCTCTCTTTCGCTGTTCAATCTTACAATGTGAGGTGATGCACATTCAAACTTTTTTAGAATTGCTAGGCAGGACCTTAATTTGAAGATGAGTATCTTTCTATCACATACTGTCCAACTTAATAAATGGCCTTAGAAAAGGAATCCGAGATCCTTCAACGTAAAATACAAGATCCTCATCAAATGCGGAATGCTCTATACCAAACTCAAGTTTTTGCCTTTGAACAAGGATGCAGCTTCTATATTTTCTTTGTGATTAACCTAGTACCAAACACAACTTTTTCTTGTTGCGAAAACAGTGTTGTTGGCTTCTCGATGCTGCAAGTCCAACAGCTTATTCCGCGAATCACTTAATATCTCAATGAGACTCGGAAGGAGCTTTCCTTTCAAATGTAAATTTCGGGACAGCTTGACCTCTTGTGCTTTAATTCACAGAAAAGGAGACTTTCCATACATATTCTTTGTTAATCAAAGTGGAAAAAGATACTGGTGGTTAATTATTTCCTAATGTATGTTTCCTTTAGCTCATAATTCTCTTGGTACACTTGTTACTTTTTGATTGCATATATTGGTTTAAGTTTTAAATCCAAAATTCTATTCTCCATTAGTTGGGTGGTTTTCATATGCGAGACATCTCAAACTTTCACTTGGTAGTAGTTTGGTGATTAGTTATTTCTTATAGAACCGATCCAAAATAAAAGAATGAAGTAAAACCTAGTTCTGATTTCATTTTCTTTTTTCTTATTCTTAAGAAACCCTGTTGTGAATATTTTCTTCAAATTTATTAGGACTCCTCCAATGCCTTATTTTATTGGATTCGTCTCTAAACTAGGGCATTGCTGCTTATCACGATCTAATTGGAAACTTTGGTCATGGCCTAATATATATAATTATCATCCCACTGTTAAGTGACATGTGCTTTTGCAGAAATCTATTATTCCCCGATTGAAGTCTTGGATACGCAAGGTTGTAATGGATGAAGAAGATGAAAAAGATATTGTAAAGGGAAAACCGAGTTTAGCAGAAGAAGCTTCTGTTGCTGCGAAAGCCGCTGCAGCCGCTGCTGCTGATGTCGCCCGAGCAAGCCAGGAGATGTTGGCATCAAAATCCGAAGGTTGGTTAATGGAAAATCTCGTAATAGTAACAAGTTAAGAACTGGATATGAAATAAAATGAACTGAAAAATTGTTTCCGCATTGGTGACTGAACTTTTTATTCTCTTTTGTCTCCGGTGCTTAACTTGTTACCATTAATGATATCATGATGACTTAACTTTTGTTCCTCCACAGAGAAAAGGTATTTTGAGGAGCTGACAAGTCTGTTAAACTACCAAGTACGTGAGATGAAATCAATGACAAGTGCTATAGAGAAACTGGAAGGTAGTAATACAGTTGCTTTTCATCACGTTCTTCTGTACCCACTCTCTCACCTTTTCCCTTTTACATTTCATTCACTATTAAAGTGGGAATCTTTTTTTTCCTTTTAGTAAAAGTCATGTAAATTAAAAGGGACCTATTATGAAATAATAGGGGGCTAGAAAAGAGGTAAACTTTAGCAATACTATTGAGAAGTAAAGAGTTATATGAGCGTTCATAATTGAAAAAGCAATGGGGAAGATAGTGATAATTAATTGTGCATAAAGTGTGCATTGTTAGTTTGCTGATTCCACCTTCAGTTGAGGCTGGTACTTTTCGGCTTTAGATCTTTTTGGCTTGATAACCTTGGTGTTCGAATGTCATTGAACATTGTTTTAGTGAGAGATTTTCATGGTGCCTATACTGTTAAGCTACAAAAACTGACTTGTGAATGTGTTCAAAGAATCATCTGAAACTTCCATAAGGACGATCTTCCTGGCTTTTGACCATCAGCAGACCAGGCTGGCTATTGGCCTCTATGTCTCCATAAATGCATTATAGCATGACTTTGTTTCTTTAGTCTTTCTAAGGGTTTCAGTTCTTGGTCCCCACAGTTCTAAGTTCTTTCTCCACTCCATCGGTGTTCCCTTTTCTATATACAGCTTTGTCCTCGTTATAATGTTGTCATTGCCCTGGAATTTTAGCAGTCGTAAAGTAAATGCCAGGTTCTTTAGATTTCATCATGAATAGTTTAAATTTCATATACCATGCACCCCCTGCCGTTACGTGGCGGGTGGCCCACCTCCAAAGATTAAAAGGAGATAGAGGGATCCAAGTCATCTTTAGACAGGATGTGGTGCCTGATTGTAGTTGCTCTATACATGCAGGGCAAAGTAATACTTCTGGAAGAATACCAATTACAGAACTAGATGATCGCAGAATTTCAGTTACTCAATCTAGGGTAAGTTGTATAACAACACAGAAGTCTGGATCTTATAATTGATATCTCTGTTGGCTTTTAAGATAAAGTTTCTGATTTGCTTTTATGGTCCAGCAGTCTTATTTAAATGGAAAAGTGGATGGTGATGCACGTCCAGGTTCTACTTTCTGTTTCTAGCTGCCAAATTTTGTTCAATCGGTTTTTACTGATTCTTTAAATACTAATGCTGCATGATTGAATTATTTTGTGCAGTGAGATCTTTGTCGCCACCTGCATCTGTGGAACCATCTGTTGCACCCCATCCAAAGTCTTATATGGAGGTGACTCTTATACTCTCTGGCTAATTAGTGTTTCTCCTAACTACCAGCTCATCCATTAGTAATTTCATCTTATGATTTACCAATCTAAGAAGGGAAAGCATGCAACTTTCTGGCTGGTCAACAATCAGTTAAACATTTCTAGGTACCTTTTGAGTTTTCCGGTGGAGTTTTTCAAATCAACTTTTTTTTTTTTAAAAATATTTCTGCTTGGATAGATATGGAACACTATGTAATGGAAGAAGGGAGTGGGCGGCTGGACAGTATCTTCAGCCGACCAATTATCGGGGATCTTTTTCTCCCCGTTCAATTCCTCTTTATTTTCTTCGTACTCTCATATGATAAGCTGCTTTAATCATGTAAAACTGTCAGGCTTCTCTTCTTCCAAGCTGGAAAGAGAGAATTTTTATTTGAAATTCTAATAGAGGTGCTATATACATATGGTTGTAAGCAATCACAACTTATGAGATCTGATTAGGATTATGGACAGCATTTGGTATTTGTAATATTCCCACCTTGTAATGTAGTACTTCTATCTGCCTTTGAACAAATCAATGAGTAGCACTGGTTGAACTTTCTTTCTCTTCAGTGAAGATGCTAGTAAAACGGGTCAGATGTTTGCTGGAAGAATTAGGTAATCCTCTCTTCTAACTTCATAATCATTTTGCAGATTATGGCTATGGTTCAAAGAGGAGAGAAGCCTTCCAACATCCGAGTAAGCCCAGGGCTCTCACCAGTGGTTGACATACTTTTATCTTGAAAAATAAAGTTTTCTTGAATGTTTGTACATCCATCTTTTGATGCAGGATATAAATGACCAGCCACCAAATCCTAACCAGCCTGTACCTGATCCTCGTGTTGCTCCAAAGCCTAAGGTTTTGTTACGTCCTTTTGTTTCTTCTACTAACAATGTCGCAATTGGCTCAAATTTGAAGGTTGGAATTAGGTCAATTTAGCTGTGTGTAGACATAGTAACTAAATTTATTATTCTTTTAAATTCTGCTACTTAATGTTCTTTCTAGTTGTTAGTCTGTGATTTTGACTTTAAAGAGAGCCATGCATGGACATTCTGGCAGCTGGACATGAAAAAATAAGATTAACTAATCGAATCTATGATCCTATGAAATTGCTGCTTTTTGATGAATTAATCACTGCAACTAAGGATATTTAGGAATATGTTCCTGCGATTGTATGGATTAAATTCTATGAAAACCTGTCACTCTCCTTAGGATACAAGGACTATGGTTTTCTATTATCTTTTCTAGATAGAACTTCCTATTCAGTACGTTTTATTTTTTGTTTTTGGTTTGTCTGGGGTAAAGGTGGAGGTAGAGAGGGGTAAAATGTGGTTTAAACTTGAGATTTTCTCGAAACGGCAGTAATCACCATATACTAATTTCTGCTTGTCCACAGCCTTGGGAAGTTGGCCAGAGTCAAAGTAATTCAACTAATTTGCTTCAGTCTCAAGGGAGTGGCGATGGCTTGAATTACGGTTACCAAGACAATCTGACTAATGGAGATAGTTCAGCACCTTGGTGGCAGCGCAAGAGTGCGAGGATAACTGAAATTGAAACTGAAGGTGAACAAAACTTTGGTTCTCCAGCTGCACCAGTCCAGGAACGACCAATTCAGAGATCCTGGGTTCCTCCCCAGCCTCCTCCAGTCGCAATGGCAGAAGCAGCTGCAGCCATTCGCCAACCTAAAAAGCCTATGTTCCAGAATGAACAATTGACTGATGATCAGTTGATGGCTCGTTCATCAGAGATAACGGATGAGTTGCAGAGGGTAACAAGAATCTCCGAATCTGGTGGTGCCCCTGAAGCTAATGGCTCGAGTTCTGCTCTGCAGATAAGTGAGATACCAATTGGAGAAGGCGATCAAGTTTTGAGCAGCTGAAAGATCATTTGACTTTCTTGATATAAAGGCTGGGTATTCGGTGGTATCGAGGTTTTCCAAGAGGTTCATCCCGATCTTGCAGCTACATGTTCTTGGTGAACTCAAGCCTCCGATTCGTGCTTACCCTAAATGAAATCTACAGTTACATTTATGAACTTTCTGGTATGTGAAAAGATCATCTAAATGTAGCAAAGCCATTATGTTTCTTCTTGGTGGTCTATTGATACACTAAAATGGCTGCCTAACTTATGTACTAAAAGATAAGTTATATAATTCTACAGTTTGAATGAAGATTAAATAACGAGAACAAATGATTCAGTCTGTATATACATTTTTCTTTTCTGATGGATTGCTCCCGAGTCCATCTATTCATAAGCAAGAATTGTATATATTCCTAAAAGATGTTAAATTTTGGTAGCATAAATCATGGGGCCCTATCCTTTGGTGAAAGACACTTATCATTACTTAAAAGTAGATCAACATTATCTACTGGCAGCTCATAATCCCCGTGAAGAATTAAGATAGCCTTTAATTCTTTTTCTTTTGTTTGTTGATTCTAATGGTGATTTGTTACAACTTGGCATAACTACTAATAATTCAGATTTGCAAACAAAGGCACAAAATAAATAAGAAGATAAGGATAAGATTTGCATGCACATTCTTTAACTTGATTTTCCATTTTCTTCGAGAATTTTAGGCCCGGGGTGGTTGTCCATAAGATATTCTTAGTCACTTTCTACCTCAATAGTCTAAATTCCCTCTTACTTGTAAATGTTCTCTTTTTTACTTGTACGTAATGGTGGCAAAATTAATAAAAAGAAATAGTTATCCATCCATATTATTTATTAAAAAAATAGGTTGGATAATGAACTTCTTAAAAATGAGTCAAATATAGATAAGATCCATATTATTCAATTAAAAAAATGGATAACCAATGGGTTTAATATTTACATTTGTAAAGACTCCAATTGGGGGATCCTCAAGTTTGGGAGACTAGGAATTCTCCCAAAAGTGATCATATTCAAGATGTCATGGATAATATGAATATCCATATTATTGCAGGTTATCCCATTTTCTATCCGTGTTAATATGAGTCGGGTTGGTTATTTTATTCGTTTTTGTATTATTTGTTTTCGACCCGTCCATATGCAACCTGCCCTTTTGCCGCTCCTGCTTGTATACTCCATATGTTTTGGTTCCCATTCTATGCTGTTTTATACTTGCCATTTAGTTAGCAGTACTGTTGAAACCTCAAATCATATGTAAAGAGTTAGGGGCAGAATGGGTTCATAAAAAAATCTTCTTAGCTGGAAAATTATTTTAGGTATATATGATCAAATTATATCTTTATGCATATATACGTTAGATGATGAATTCTCTTGGCTTCTTTACTTATTTACTTTTTAAAAATTTAATTTTTTTTTAAAGTGAAAACTCTACTTTTGCCACTGATTCAAGCGATTGTTTAAATCCCCAAAGGATAATATATGAGTTTGTAGGTTAGCTCATCAGTTCCGTCTTAATTTACACAATGTGGGGGTAAGCTTATGGTGTTTGTATTTAATGTGAAAGATTTGCAAGATTCTGAAAGTTAGAATACACGCTATCTCTGCAAAAGTAGGGTAGATGGGAAAATGCTCAGTATACTACAATATACATAGGATTTGATTATGTTCCCGGGAGGTTTGTGACGACCCGATATGTCATTTTGAGTACTAGCCTTGATTTATGTGCTTCAAGACCTCTCATAGCTTCATTTAATGTTATATGACTTGCGTGCATGGTGCGTGTCATTTTTCGGAAAGCTTTTACGTGAAATTCTGAAGAAAACATGATTTTTGACTTAAAAT
This sequence comes from Nicotiana paniculata, assembly GCA_005239505.1. NCBI lineage: Eukaryota > Viridiplantae > Streptophyta > Magnoliopsida > Solanales > Solanaceae > Nicotiana > Nicotiana paniculata. The sequence goes on along the minus strand of ML311732.1, from coordinate 29,951 downwards.
GAGGCTTGAGTTGTCCACGGTCAATATTCTTAGTAAACAACCCCGGATCGATTTTTTGACAACTCCGGCAGGTTTGTACGATATTTTTGGACTTATACGCACGTTTGGTTGGGTTCCCGAGTGACCCGAGGGCGTTTCGGCGTATTATGTGAAAGATTGTAAAATTTGGTTTTAAACTTGAAACCCTTGAGTTTTGATGATCAATTCTTGATATTTGATGTTGTTTTGATGATATGAGTGAGTGAGCAAGTTTATATGATGTTATTACACTTGTGTGCATGTTCAAATTGGAGCCCGAGAGGCTCGGGTGAGTTTTAAATGCGTTTAGGAAGAAAATAAACTGCTGGTGCGATATCTGGTGTAGTTGGGTTGCATGTCTTGCAAATGTGGGCTTTGCTTTTGCGAAGTCACACTCGCATTTGTGAAATTTGAGCTGGGATCGAGGACTTCACATTTATGAATAAGGTATCACATTTGCGACTGGTGGGATGATTTCTTTGGTGAAGCTTGTGTTTTCCATTGCAAGCTGGGGTTATTCTCAAATGCGAAACGTGTCACATTTGCGACTCCTGGAACACTTATCACATTCGCGACTAGTGATTCGCTTTTGCGATAGTCGCAATTGCGATCAAAAGTTTGCAATTGTGACATCTATAGCTGAGTAAAAGTTGGGAAAATCGGGACTTAGCTCACTTTTCACCATTTTTCAACCTTAAGCCCTCTAAAGCTGATTTTTGAAGAGGATTTTCTTCCCAAATCCATTGGTAAGCAACCTTAACTAGTTTTTAATCAATTTCAATTATTTTTCCATGAATTTTAACATCAAATTCATGAATTCGAGGTAAATAGAGGTTTTGGGTAGAATTTAGTAATTTTGTAAAATTAAGATTTAAATATCAAATTGAGGTTGGATTTGGAAACAAATCATGTATTGGGGATAAGGGGTGAATGAATAATCGGGATTTGGTCCGAATCTCCGATTTCGACCAAGTCAACCCGAGGTTGACTTTTTCAATTTCATTAAAAATTGAACCTTTTCATTCGTGGGTAGTTTCTAGATCTTGTTTTGATGTTTGAACGATAATTGGCTAGATTTGGTTGGTTTAGAGGCTTGTTTGAAAGGAAATGCCGTGAATGATTGTTAATTTTGTTACGGAAGGAGGTAAGTATCTTGATTAACCTCGATTTGAGAGAATTAATGTAGAATTGAGTTTATTTTGCTATATGAGCGCGGGCCATGGGATAAGCATGCATGTGAAATTTGCCTTACTTGTACATATTAATTTTCTTATTGTGTCTTTCATGCCTTAGATAGATTGTCAATTCTTGATTTACTCGCTTTCAAGTTACTTGTTATATAGAGATTATTGTGATATTGGGTGTTGAAAATGTAGAAATTGTTGATTGGTTGTTGGCTCTAATTGTGGAAAGATTGTCATATGATGAGTGCAGTTCAATACAATTGTTAAAGTTGAATTTACTTCCCACCTTACTTTGTATTGTGTTGTTGTGATTTCTTGGTGAGGAAGAGTGAAAAACACGAGGTTGTTGCCGTGCCATGCCGTGTTTGCATATTGATACCTTTGCTTGAGTGAACGTGAGGCTAAAACACGAAGGGTGATACCGTGCATATGCTGATTTACATTATATAGTGAGGATGAGAGTAAAAGCACAAAGGAAGGTGTCATGCACTTGCACTTATGATATATGGTGAGGATGAGAGTAAAATCACGAAGGGTGATGCCGTACAACTATGTTAGCTTTATTGCTTTGACTTGACATTTGAAATGTGGACTTGGTTTCATGGTTTTAGTGCTTATTTTGAAAGAGGTTTACTTGGTATTTCTTACTTATTGTTCCGTTTGTTGTCCCTTCTATATGTCCCCGTCCTGTTGTTACTTTTGATGCTTTAATTGTTATTTCATTTCTTTATGTATATAACTGTACAAGTTCTTAGAATGCGTCTTGTCTTAGCCGTGTCACTACCTCGTCGGGGTTAGGCTCGACACTTACTGAGAACATTGGGTCGGTTGTACTCATACTATACTTCTGCATTTCTTGTGCAGATTTTGACATTGGTACCAGCGGAGTCCCGAGAGGTACTTAGAGGATACCAGGTAGTGATTCGAGGTATAGCTACATCCCGTTCGTAAGCCTTAGAGTCACTTTCCTATTTTCGTTGTACTATTTCCATTTTGTTTTGGACAATATTGTATTTCTTCAGAACTTTGTATTTAGTTGGATTTAGAAGCTCATGTACTTGTGACACCAAATCTTGGGGTGGCTTACGTTAGTTATTGGTTTTAGAACTTATTAAGTTATCACAGAGTTATTTATACGTTATGTTATTTGATCAGCTATCAGATATTTGTTGCTTTTCTATTCATATTATTTGTTGTGTTGGCTTGCCTAGCAAGCAGTGTTATGCGCCATCACGACCCCGATTGGTTAGGATTTTGGGTCGTGACAAGTTGGTATCAGAGGACTAGGTTGCCTAGGTCTCACGAGTCATGAGCAAGCTTAACATAGTCTTGAGGATCGGTACGGAGACGACTGTACTTATCTTCTAGAGGCTATAAGGCATTAGGAAGTTTCACCTTCTTTCTTTCTCTATATTGTGACTTTATTCTATCATTGAGTTCAAATCATTCTATTCTTATTCTCTTACATATGGTGATGACACATACTACATCAGTAGCTAATTAGGAGTCGGAGCCCTAGGCTGCAGCCACTATCAAGGGTAGAAGCCGAGGTCGAGGTAGAGCTAGAGGTAGAGGCAAAGCTCAGCCTCGAGCACGCGCATCAACACCTATTGCAGAGCCTCAGATCGAGCAGGATAAGGAGATCCCTGTTCCGGCTGCGCAGTTGGACCAGCTCAGGTCCCAAAGGGATTCATTGCTACCCTAGTACTTCAAGTTGCCTTAGTCCGCCTGTTTGGTCTTGTGGAGAGTGTGGCCCAGGCCGATGTGTTCCCTATCGCACCGGCTGTCTCTTAGGATGAGGAAGGAGCCCAAACTCCCGCTACTCACACTCCAGAGCAGATGGCTCACGGGTATATGATTCTGACAGTTCTACCAGTTGGAGCAATTCACCCTGTTATTGCTACAGAGTCCGGAGAGGGACTCACGATATCGTCTGAGGGGCTGAAGAGGTTGAACAAGTTCACCAAGTTATTTTTGTTGCACCCTGTTTTTCACGATTCAAAAAAAACTACAACTTATGATACTCTACAGGATTAATTGGAGTTTAGATTCGCCACCTAGTATTTAAGGTACACTAGGAAACCTATACTGCACTATGTAATGTACATTTAGATCATGGTATACGATTGTGATTCTAGGTATGAATTCAAATTATCTCGAGGGGAAGGCATCCCTCAAGATCTACAAGTCCTGGTTCTGGTGGACTCGATAAACTAAATGAGGGATTAGGTAAAGAACAATTAATTTGATATATACCGAGAGTGTGGAAGCAGTTCAAAGAAGGGTGATTAAACATGAGGGTCACATGACAAGAAATAAACATCTATGTAATAGAATATATACAAAGAGTGTGAATAAAGCATATGCGAATTATGTTTTTTGATGATTTAATAAAATGTAGAAAATATGTAGTAATAAGTGAAATATTTGTAATTGACTAAATGACTTTTAATTAAAAAATACACTTGAAATAATTTAATTTATGTCCAAAAGTTAGCTATTTTGAGTGAACGACTAAAAAAGAAAACTCAATATGAAATAATTGGTCAAGAATGGAAAAGAGTTATCTTCAAAATATTATCTCCAAATAATCTTAGTGTGTAAAAATGAAGTGAAATAATTGATTTGATGGATAAAGAATGAATATTATATGAGAAATGTGCATATAAAGAAAAATATTTTAATAGAAAACGAATTGTAATAAAATAAATAATCGTAGACCAAATCGTTCGAGTCAAGCCCAAATGAGTAAAAGATCTAAATATTAAAAAAATATGGCGATCCAACTATATTTTACAAGCATACCTACTCGAAGTGATTCGAAGGATCATTCGGGGCATCGTGACCTAAAAAATACGGAGATTATTTTCATCGGGCTAGACCCGATGTAGTATTGTTCAAAGTCAGTAAGCACCCGATAGTAAAATCACGTTATGACCTCAAAATGTGCATTTTTATATAGGCCAACAACCTAGTATCAGCAATATCCACCCAAAAGAAACTGTAACCTTGCAAAAGGCCAGCGAAACCACATCCATAAACCATTACAGAAGGGAAAGGATCTTCAATATCATCTTCACAAATTAGTAGTAGGGAACCAAAACGTCACTCATCATAATTCCTGAAACAGTTTTAGGGCTGTAAAAGATGACCAGCAAACAAAGGTGTTACACCGGTACTTTTATGTTGGAAATGCATCTTAAGTGAATCGATATAAGCCGGAGAGTTTAAGGACTTTTAAGAAGATAATGATAAGTTAACAAAAATGTACAAAAGTTTCATGAGAGTTGGAGGCTAAACGAATCAAATATATTATAACCCGTACTTTCAAGGTATAACTAGGAGTACTTAATAAGATAAAGAGGTCATATTTTAAGGTATTTGAATAATATAATATCTGTATATTAAATTTTGAAGTCTAACAAGTTGTAAAATAAAAGCCGACAAAAGTTGTCGCAAGATATATTCATAATCTTACTGAAATTTGGATCTAATGTCACTGAGCTTTTCTCTCAATATTCTTGAAGTTTTGAGATAATCCACCTACCAAGTTGAACGTCTGTGAGTCTAGTTTCTAATTTATTTAACCATTAGTCAATACAGTATAGAGATATTTGTGTTTTCGCGAGACTGTGCAGGCAACCCTTATGGACCCACTTGGTCGTGGGCTGACCTTTACCTATTTTTATCTCGTTTTTGGGATGAGATTTGCTCATTTTTCGACCACCTTCCATATTCACACTCTCCAAACCCTCCGGAATAGTTCCCCCAAGGCTCCAAACAAATTTCAAGGAAATACACCATAATCTAACATAAAAATTAGCCAAAGGTGAAGAATAACCCCTCTATGATGCTGTGATGTGAATAAGGAAGATGAGGAGCTAAGTTAAGCTTAAGTTTTGAATTTTATCTACTACCTAAGGTATGTTTAACATCATTTTTTAAGGTTAATTATATATTAATTGTGGTGTTGGGTGAAAGATTACAAGTTAACATTTGAAACGAGAAGAGATGTTGTTATATTTTGTTGGATTATTTTAAGACTATATATACATGTTGTTATGGCTTGAAATTGTGTAAAGTAACTTGATTATTATATGGATTATGTTTTTATGCATGTATATATATATTTATCAAGTGAATTTATGAAAGAAGCATATGAAACTTGAGATTTGAAGTGAAGAATAACTTAAGGGAAAATTAGCACTTTTATGGTGTTGTACTGCTATTGAGGACTGTTGTAAGCTAAGTATAACTTGAATTTCGACTTGAAGCTATTTTAGGAGGTAATTATATTGTGTTCTTGCATGTGCTTAAGTTTATCTTGATGTTGATTAAGTTAAATGGATGGATTAGTCAGGAACGAGTGAATAAAGTTGCTAATTGAGGATAGTTGGAGTTGTGGAATGTTTTCTTTGTTATAAATATGTAGTATAAGGATGTAATCATTGATGAATTACTTCATTATCATATTAAGTATATTGTTAAGTTAAAGTAAGAAGTCTATAATAGGTGATATGGGGTATACAGATTCCAATCCGAGCTTGGTGAAATAGTTGTGACTTGTTGTTGTTATATGGTGTCTTATCATTGATACTTATATGTTGATGGATTGCTCTGTTTGTTGTTGTTGGTATATAGTATTGGAAAATCCTTTGTTACAAGGGAGATGCTTCCCCAATTTACGTAAACGAGCTACTAGCTTAAGTTACGTACTTAGCCTTTACTTAACACTAATTATGATTCTCTTTATGCTATTGTAGATTAAGTTGAGTTGTTTGGAAGGTATTGAGGACTCGAAGGGGTTAAGGTATATTAAATCTCACTCTTTCTTTCTTTTGGCATGATCTACAAAGAACGTAGCTATAATGCCATTACTGCAAAATGACTCTATTCTCAAGATTAAAGCTTGTGAACCTCATTGTTTCATATTGTTATAGTTCATGAATCTTATTATTTTTTCTCGGGATCACTTCCGGCATTTATAGACTTTTAATCTTATGTATTCTTATGATCCTTGTTGACTCGGACAATTGATACAAACATAGTTATATAACTAGCAAAAGTCACTCCGATCATATCCATAGGGCCCTTTCAACGTTATTGCTTGCATTGCATTTATATATATATTTATCTATTTTAATCTACCGTGCCGCGCTGTCATGCCTCAATTCCCACTATAGTTCAGGATAATGCCCAACGTCGCCGTTAGGAAAGCCAACAGTGAACTATCAATTTAATTATTCATTTTATTACTTTTGAAATCATGAATTTTATTTGATAAAGAAATTAATGCATTAAAATGATGGATACATACAATTTTAGTAAGATATAAATAAAAATATGACAATATTACATAAAACCATAAACATCTACTAGAATATCCCAAAACCAGTGTCACAAGTGAATGTGCATCTATTATAAAGTACAATAATAATACAACATCCTTCTGAAATATAAGATAAACAGGATAAAGTAAATAAATATGATGGAGACTCTGTGTGCTTCAGATCATAATATGGAATGTAGCTCACCATAAAGTCCTATCAGCAGCTACGCCTATGCGCCAAGATGACTACCAACAATACCTATCTCAGAACCTGCACAATTAGTGCAGAAGTATAGCATGGGTACGTAAATCAACGTGTATCCAGTAAGAATCTAGCTTAACCCTAAAGAAGTAGTGACGAGGGGTCGACCTTGACACTTACTAGTAGTCCAATAAATCAAGTACAGTAAAAGGTAGGCTAGTATGAAGCATGGTAATTAAACAGTGAAAACAATTATAGGTACATAATACAATCCTCAACTGAACAGTAAACACAAAGTCCTTAAAATACCGGATACTTCCTCAAATGGAGTATATATGGTCACCACCAAATCAACGACCACAACTAAAGTAAGGAAAACTCATAAGTACACCGAATCCTTATCAAATATTTCGCACGATTTTTCCTAGGCGAGCAGTCCGATCTTATAAAAGTAAAGGCATGAATTCCTGCCGTGGTGTACAACCCGATCCCATAATATTAATTTATATACACTGCCGAGGTCGTATGACCCGATCCATGGATACATCTCATTATACTGCCGAGGCGAACGACCCGATCCCATAATGATAATGTTGAGGCGATCAACTTGATCCCATAAGAATAGTGAAGACTTGACAAGTCATTGGCCCCACTCATGAATATACATCTGAGTTGTGAAATTCAAGAAAACTTCCGGACAAATATGTACAACATGGGAGAAATCCGTAAAAGGAAGTGAAATCTCTATTGCTAATCAATTAGCTCACCATATATCACGAGTCGTAAGTCCGATACTTTACGCAAGTGTAATCTCAGGAAAAATGTATATTGAAGCAATTAAACAGGCAAGAACAACACAAATATTACAATTAAAGCATGGGCGTGTGTCTAAGTCTACCCAAACCTAATAATGAATTCTAGCACCCACATGGACACTTTTCACCTCATACGTGCGTAGCCCCCACAACATATAGCACTTAGCATATATAACACCTCCAAGATCACAAGGTTAGGCATGAAACTTACCTCGCCCTGAAATTCGATAACTGGCTCCAACGCCCCTTTAACTCCTCAAACGAATACCAAACGATCCAGAACTAGCCAATAACTTGCAAAACAATCAAAATATACTCAAATAATTGTAATTTAATCAATTTATAACGATTACCAACTCCGCTCGAAAAGTCAACATAGTCAACCTCGGGGCCCACATGCCCGAATTTCAAAAAAATTTAAAGATAAATATTACCCATAACAGCACGAACTCAAATATATGATTTATTTCCAATTCCATGTCAAATTTCGTGGTCAAAATCCAAAAATACCATTTCTAGGTTCTTTCCAAAATTCCACAATTTCTATAACATTTCATGTTTAAATCCACATATAATCCATGTATTTAGCTCACAATGTATAGCAATCACTTACCTCAAGAGAGATGATGAGAGTGGATCCTCCAAATGACCCAAAAATCTCCCAAGCAAGAGAGAAATGAGCAAAACTCCCGATTGGCTAACTTATAATCTGCCTAGGTGACCCTTCATCGCAATCGCGAAAGAAACATCGCGATCACAGAAGCCAAAACCTCCACTGCCCAGATTCCTTAATCGTGATCTCGAACAAACCTACGCGATGGCGAAGCATCACCATCCAGACCAACGCGAATGCGAACACGTATTCGTGAACGTGAAGGAAAATTTTCGAACTCATCAAATTCCTCTTATGCGACCGCAACAACACCTTGCGATCGCGTGGAATAAACCCTTCCATACTTAGCCAACCTTACTAACCCTTTGCGTCCCTAATTCCTTCCACGCAAACGTGCTGAACAACATGACCAAGCACCACGATCGCGAGCCCACAATCGTGATCGCGAAGAACAATTCTCCCAACTCCCAAACAACACTATGCAATCGCGATGAACACCCTAACACCAGAAACACACAATCACAAAACAGAGGAAAATGGTCCAAAACCATCCTGAAACACGACCAAGACCCCCGGGATCTCGTCTAATCACACCAACAAGTCCCAATACCTTATCCAAACTTATTCAAAGGTTCTAAACGCCAAGAATAACATCAAAATTATGAATCGACGATCGAAACCTTTTCTTAGCTTTTAATCATTTGAACTTCGCCAAACGTGTCAGAATCATACTTAAACATTTTGGAATGACGCTAAATTTTACGCACAAGGCAAAAATCACAATAAGAACATATTCCAAAGCTTGAAATCCTAAACGGACATCGATAACATCAAATTTCACTTCAAATCGAACTTAGGAAATTCTAAAACCTTCAAAATTCCAATGTTCCATAATAAGTGCTGAAATGCTCCCGTACTATCCTATACTCAACCCAAACATACACCCAAGTACGAAATTAAGTTACAAACCTATAAAAATCTTCAAAACCCCGATTATGAAGTCATTTAATTAAAATTCAAACCTTGATCAACTCTTCTAACTTAAAGCTTCCGAATTGAGATTTATTCTTCCAAATCGACTCTGAACTTCCCAAAAATCAAAACCGACTATACATGCAAGTCATAATACATAAATTAAAGCTACTCAAGGCCTCAAACTGCTGAACAATGCGCTATAACTCAAAATGACCGGCCGGGTCGTTACTTTCTCCCCCACTTTAACATAGTTTCGTCCTCAAACGTGCCAAGAATCGTTCTAGAGTTGCCCAAAATTATTTCTTAACACCTCGTGCACCTTCCCGTGCCACCACAACCCATATGAGAATATTAGTTCAATATGGACTAAAGATCCTTCCTTCTACCTTAGCCCACAAGCCTTAGAACCAAATTCTAACATCCGAAATTCTCTACCAGGTCTGATTCTAACATATGAACACTGTATCAATCTCAACGCACTAAACCAAAACATGGTCATGCACCTATGCTATAATCACATAAATAATCGCATATTGAATAATTTTTTCCAACTCCAAATCATGCACATGGTAATTCTTTTGAATACTAGGAATTTTCTGTACATTCGAAACCAGGTCAGAGTGGGCGACTCTCAATAATGGTTCTAGTGGGTTCGAGGCACAATGTGTGGTGCTTAAGGACTTTTGGGTGCGTTATGTGGAGGAGAATTTGGGTTTTGCAGTAGAATGTGAAAGGTACTTGTTGTATTTCTAGGTTATCATCGGGTCTGCAGTGAAGTGTCAGAAAGATAAAAGAAATAGCTTTGAATTTGTAGGAGATCTTTCAGATCGGGTGTATCACTTGGAGGTACTATTGAGTATGTGAGGAGGATGTAAAATGGCTTATGGGTATTAAAATGATTTAGGCTCATGGTTCGGGGCCACTCAGGATGAGTGTGTATAGAGGTCCATTGTGTGTTGGAAAAGAGGGGTAATGATTCTGAAGGCAAGTCAAGAGTAAACAGGAAGAAGTTGAGTCAGTTAGTAGTGGTTTGAATCAGCATGGTTAAGGAAATGATCAGTTCCTTCGGTGGGGTAAGGTTAAATTGGTGTTTCGTGGCTATGCATGCGGGCTTGGCAGTATTAGTGATTTGATTGATTTGGAGGTATATAATTATGATGGTTTTGTTATGTGGAAATCGGTCCCGAAAAAATTATGGTGGTTTAGACCACGACTTGAGGTTTGTGTCTTCTGCGGTTATGAGTTGCAATTTTCTTCTGAAATGAGTTAAGTAAAAGGTTCTAGCCTATGGAGTGGCTATTCCACTGGTGGTTCAGTATTTAAGATGGGATTCTTACACTCTCGTGTAATAGCATAATAGTTACAGTGAGAGGTGTGGAAATTGGAATTTAAGGATTAAAGTTGTGGTTCAGTTTGATCGGGAGGTCATGAGCTCGGAGGAGCGAGGAAATATTTTAGGTTTTCAGAGTATCCTGGCACTATTTTAGTGTCACCTGAGAATGGTGTTCTGTGGAAGAGGCATTGTGCATTGGATTGCAAATTCTTGATTTGCATTATAGAGTTAGTACAGTTGGTGGCCATGGATGTGCAGATTTTGCTACCTGGTATGGAAGGTTGTGGGAGATATTAGAATCAGGTACGGAGATTTCGGTACTGTCACTGACGGGAGAGTTTATGTACAAGAGACGCTCTATTTCTTTGGTTGCGGAATATGGAAGTTTGTTCCAAATTAGATAGTAGATCGTATGTTTTATGAATAGGGTCATTATGGATCTTAGGAAGGTTATTGACCTATCTTGGGATGATCGGAATCGCCTTGAGATCCATTGGGAGGCCTTATGTGAATGTATATTTTATACCAGATCAGATATGCCTATTCAGCATAACATTGCTTATGGATGAGTCGTCAGGCATGGTCGATGATATTCCTGCCTTCGTCTATTTCAGGTGTTACTCTTTTATGCCATGTGGTTGTGGGACGTCTTGATTATTCACACGTGTGTTGTGACCATGTGTATCTTGTGGTGTTATATGAGCGAGATGGCTCTCGATACGTAGGTCATTTATTGCACCTTAGTCGTGCTTGGCATTTTGTAGCGCATGGTTCTATCTGTCTCCCTAGGGTTGTATTTATGCACTTGGAGTGCTTGTGGTCTATATTCGGGCATTTCGTTGGTATGAGCATTTTGGCTCGATGGGTATTTCATTATTATTGTTATGTGTGGATCAAGTGTCACGCCGCCATGAGTATGATGTATATATTGGGTTGCACATTGCAACAGTGGGATGTTGAGTACGGTTCCTTATACTTACTTCGTGTGTTTTGTTTCTTACCCATGAAATAGGTTCATAGCGTTTTTCTAGTTGATTTGCATGTTGTGCAGGCTGGGTAGTTCTTTACCAGAGTTTGTTTTTCCTTATTAGTCACATTAGAGTTTTATTTTATTAGTGTATTGATGGCGTCTTATGAGATTTTAGACGGTGTTTGAGGTGGCCTATTTCTCGAGCATCTTGTGCTGGGTGAGATGAGGTTGTTGGACCTAGAATCAGTGGAATTGAATTTATATAATGTATATTGGAAGGGAAAATGTCACTAATCAGTTCAGAATGAGTCGATGGTTCTTTTCAAGCGTAGAGACTCCATGAGTTGTTGATGTGGTAGGTGGTGATGAGTTTCTACTCATCTCTTTCATTGTTGCAGTATTACGAGGGTTGGAACATGGCTTATTCGTTATGAGGTATATTATGGGCATCGGGTTCGTGAATTTCAACTATTATGGTTGGAGGATGATATTATGGGCGTAGTTGAAGATCTCGAGGTACTATTTATACGACATTCTATGCGAGGTCTATAACGACCATCAGAGTCTCCAGCACCTGTTCAAGAAAAATGACCTTAATTTTCGGCAGCGAAGATAGTTACAGTTACGGAAGGACTATGATATCACCATACAATATCATCCGGGGAAGGCCTATATAGTGGCTGATGGGCAGTTTGCCATATTTACCAGCACTTGAGAGGCCACAAGCCATGGATGTTCAGACCTTGGGCAATCGGTTCGTGAGGTTGGATGTTTCGGAGCCTAGCCAGGTTCTTGCTTGTGTTGTGGCACAGTCATCATTTTTGAAGCGTATCAAGGTCGCCAGTTTGACGATCTCACTTTTTAGTGTTGAAAGACACGATGAAGTGGGGGCGGTGATAATGAGGTTGTGATTGGAGTTGATGATGTTATGGGGATTCGAATCCAAATTTGTGTTCCGAATATCGATGAGCTGAGGGAGTTGATCCTTGAGGAGGTTCACATTTCGTGTTATTCCATTCACCCAGGTGTCATGAGTATGTACCGTGAATTGAAATAGTACTATTGGTGGCGGAGAATGAAGAAAGATACTTTATCTATGTCTCTCGATGTTTTAATTGTCAATAGGTGAAGTACGAGCACTCGAATTCAGGCGGGTTGACCCAGGTATTGGAGATACCAGAGTGGAAGTGGGAACGCATCACTATGGATTTTGTAGTAGGATTACCACAGACCTTGAGGTATTATGATGCATTCAGGATTATTATGGACCGCTTGACTAAGTTCGTGCACTTCATTCTTGTGTTGACTTCCTATTCTTCAGAGCGGTTAGCTCAGATCTACATCCGAAAGATTATATGCCTGCACGACGTGCGCATTTCCAACATTTCTGACCGAGGCACGCAGTTCACATCATATTCTTGGGGAGTCATGCAATGTGAGTTGGGCATGCATGTCGAGCTGTGTACCACGTTTCATCCTCGACAGTCCGAGCGCACCATTTAAATTTTGGAGGACACGCTGCTAGCATGCTCTACGGATTTTGGGGGTTAGTGGGACCACTTTTTAGCTCTAGCGGAGTTTGCCTACAACAACTATCAATCAAGCATCCAGATGGCTCCGTACGAGGCAATGTCGTTCACCGGTTAGTTAATTTGAGCCCGGTGAGGCTAGATTAATGAGCAGTAATTTGGTCCGTGATGCTTTGGAAAAAGTTAAGGTGATTCAGGAGCGACTTCATACAGATCAGTCCAGGAAAAAGAGTTGTACGGACCGGAAGGTTCGAGATGTGGCTTACATGGTGGGTAAGAAGGTTCTCCTTTGAGTGTCATCTCTGAAGGACATGATGCAGTTTGGGAAAAAGGTCAAGTTGAGACCGAGGTTTATTGGCTTATTTGATATCTTGGAGAGAGTTGGGGATGTTGCTTATAGGCTTGAATTGCCTCCTAGCCTAGCAGGGGTACATCCGATATTTTATGTCTCCATGCTTTGGAACTACCATGAAGATAGATCACATGTTTTAGACTTCAGCATGGTGCAACTTGATGAGAATTTGACCAATGAGGAAGATCCGGTGGCTATTCTAGACCGATAGGTTCGAAAGTTGAGATCCAAGAGTTTTCATTATATGAAAGTGTAATGGAGAGGTTAGCCAGTTGAGGAGGCTACGTGGGAGTCTGAGTCTGATATGCAGAGCAGATACCCACACCTTTTTACCCCTATATATTCATTTAATGTTATATGACTTGCATGCGTGGTCCGTATCATGTTTCAGAAAGCTTTTATGTGAATTTTGAAGAAAATATGATTTTAAACTAAAAATGAGGCTTGAGTTGACCACGGTAAACATTTTTGGTAAACAACCTTGGATCGGTGTTTTGACGATTCTGGTTGGTTCATATGATATTTTTGGACTTGTACTCATGTTTGGTTAGGGTCTCGAGTGACCCTAGGATGTTTCAGCGCATTATGTGAAAGATTGGAAAATTTGGTTTTAAACTTCAAATCCTTGAGTTTTGATGATTGATTCTTGATATTTGATATTATTTTGATAGTTTGAGTGAGGGGGAAATTTTATATGATGTTATTACACTTGCGTGCATGTTCGGATTGGAGCCCGAGAGGCTCGAGTGAGTTTTGTATGTGCTTTAGAAGGAAATGAACTGGTGATGCAGTATCTGGTGCAGCTGGGTTGCAGGTCTCGAAAATATGAAGACCTGCTTGCAAATGAAGACTTCATTTTCGCGAAGTCAGGCTCACATTTGCAGAATATGGGCTGGGAATAAGGACTTCGCATTTGCAAAGAAGGCATCACATTTGCGATTGGTGGGATGATCGCTTTTGCGAAAGAATGCTCACATTCGCGACCTTGGGGAACTCTGAGCTGCTTTTTTTTTTCGAAACCTGTGTCCGCAATTGCAAGCTAGGGTCATTCGCAGATGCGAAAGGGATTTCACATTTGCGACTCTTGCATAGCTAGGACACTGATCGCTTTTGTGATGGTCACAATTGCGAACCAAAACTCATAATTACGACATCTGCAGCTCGTTAAAATTTGGGAAAATCAGGACTTAGCTCACTTTACACCATTTTTCAATCGTAAGCTCTCTAGAGGCTATTTTTGAAGAGGATATTCTTCCCAATTTCTTTGGTAAGCAACTTTAACTAGTTTTCAATCAATTTCAATTACTTTTTCATAAATTTTAATATCAAATCCATTAATTCAATGTAGAAATTTGGGGTTTTGGATAGAATTTAGGGATTTGTAAAATTGAGATTTAGACCTCAAATTGAGGCGGAGTTTCGAAAAAAATCACGTATCTGGGCTTGGGGTGAATGGGCAATCAAGATTTAGTCCGATTGTCGGATTTTGACCAAGAGGGTCCCAGGTTGACAGTTGTTGACTTTTTAAAGTTCATTAAAGATTGAACCTTTTTCTTTCATGTGTAGTTTCTAAAGCTTACTTTGAGTTGTTTTAATGATAATTGGCTAGATTCAGTTGGTTTGGAGTCTTGTTCAAAAGGAAAAGACGTGATTATTGTTAATTTTGTTGAGGAAGGACGTAAATGTCTTGATTAACCTTGATTTGAGGGAATTAAGGTAGAGTTAAGTTTATTTTGCTATGTGAATTATATGTTGGGGCGACGTATATGCAAGGTGACGAGTGTATATGCGCGGGCCATGGGATAAACATGCTGGTGGAATTTATCTTATTTGTACCATATTAATTTTCTTATTGTGTCTTCTATGCCTTAGATAGAATGTCAATTCTTGATTTACTTGCTTTCAAGCTACTTCTTATATAGATATTGTTGTGATATTGGGTGTTGAAAACGTAAAAATTATTGATTGGTTGTTGACTTTAATTGTGGAAAGATTATTATATGACGAGTAGAGTTCAATACTATTGTTGAAGTTGAATTTACTTCCCACCTTGTTTGGTATTATGTTGTTGTGATTGCTTGGTGAGGAAGAGTGAAAAGTAATAAGGGTGTTGACGTGTCATGTTTGCATATTGATACCTTTGCTTGAGTGAATGTGGGGATAAATCACGAAGGGTGAGATGTGCACATGTTGATTTAAAATATATGGTGAGGATGAGGGTAAAAGAACGAACGGTGATGTCGTGCACTTGAATTTATGATATATGGTGAGGATGAGAGTAAAAATATGAAGGGTGATGCCGTGCAATTATGTTAACTTTATTGCTTTGACTTAATATCTGAAATGTGGACTTGACTTGATGGTTTTGGTGATTATTTTGAAAGAGGTTTAGTGTTTCTTACTTATTGTTCCGCTTATTGTCCCTTATATATGTCCCTACACTATTTTTACTTTTGATGCTTTAACTTTTATTTTGTTGCTTTATATATATAACTGCACATGTTTTTAGTAGGTGTCTTGTCTTAGCCTTGTCACTACCTCATCGGGGTTAGCCTCGATACTTATTAAGTACATTGGGTCGGTTATACTCATACTACACTTCTTCACTCTTTGTGTAGATCTTGGCATTGGTACCAGTGGAGTCCCGAGAGGTACTTAGGGGATGCCAGACAATTATTTGAGGTAGAGCTGCTGTCACGACCCGAAGTCCCACCTTAGGAATCGTGATGGAAACGTAAGCTTATTACTTGCAACAATTAAACCAATTAAATATGATATTATGAAGCATAATTTAACATAGATAAGAAATTTAAAAGTGATACATGCCAACATGGTGATAATCATAACAATCCCCAAGACTAGGTAGTATAAAGTCACGAACTCTAGATGAATACATGTGTATATGTATATATATATATATATATATATATATATATATATATATATATATATATATATATATGGGTACACTACGGTCGGTACCCAGTAAGTATCAAGACTAACCTCAGTGCAGTAACGACGAGGTATAAGTCAAGACACCTACTAGACATAATAACCTGTATAGAATATCAATATAAAGCTAATAATGGAAAAAAGAATCAGTAAATGTGTCACGACCCAAAATTCAACTACTCGTGATGACACCTAAACCTACCTGCTAGGTAAGCCAATTATCTATAATCAATATCCAAATTAGATTAACAGGAAATAAATGATGAAATAACTGAATTATTAAAATACAATAACCCAAGGCCTGGTAGTACAAGTCATGAGATTCTAAGACTTAGAGTTACAAAACTGATAGGAAAATGATACAACATTTGTTTGAAATGTACATAAAGAGAATCTCAAATCTAGAACTACCAAGAACAAGTGGTAGTGGTACTTGGAACGCGGGTACATCTTCAATGCCAACTCCCACCATTCATAGCAACATCAGCTCCAAGATCTGCACAAGGTGCAGAACTGTAGTATGAGTACAACCGACCCCATGTACTCAATAAGTAACAAATCTCACCTCAGGTTGAAAGCAGTGACGAGCTCGGAAAATGGTCAGATTCCAACACCAATAGCCAATAACAAGTCATAATAATATAATGAAGACAGTAAAAGTATAACTCAAAAGATATTATGCTCAGCTTGTTCATAGTTATGGAAAAGTAGACATGCTTTCCAGGTATAACATTAAAGTCCAAATCTTTTACCGGAATCACCAAAATATGAGTATATCAGAAAAATGTGACTTTTCCAAACTTTCAACAACATATAAGACATTTTATTACCAGCTAGCATGAGGATAGTACATCAGTAGGCATGTCAAGTCATCCATTATCATATATCATCTAGGATGAGGAATATACATCTCTATGCCTACATTTCAAATGTACAAAGTCACAATACCGTCTATGTCACGACCCAAAATTCATATTAGGTCATGATGGCACCTAATGCCGCTGTTAGGCAAGGCCACAAGTGAAACTATCCCTTTTTAACATTTAAAACAAAAGTTCCTTTTAGAAGAACAAAATAAGTAAAATCCATGCAACAGTACGCATTCTTTTCTCAACAAAATACCAGCGTGATAAGTACATCCACTGTAGTGATGAAGATGATACATATAACAGTACATAAATGCTAAAAGTCCACAAAACTCAGTGCCACAAGTGCATGAGTAATCTAGAGAATACACAAAACTAATACAACTATTGTCTGAACGGTAATAGACAGAAATAATAAACAAGGCAGAGGAAGACTCCGGTGCTGCAGATCATAGCAAGGCAAGCAACTCACCACTAAGTCTCCGTAGAAGATCAGTTACGCGCCCGCGTGACCACTGGTAGTACCTGTCTCAGTTGTTGCACATTCAGTGTAGAAGTGTAGCTCAGTAGGGAAAACAACATGTACCCAGTATGTATCTAGTATACCCTTGAAGAAGTAGTGACAAGAGGTCGAATAGTAATAGAAATACATAAAGTAGACATGGTGAGTGAACAACAAGTAGAGACGAAGCAATTAAAAGTAACTACAGTAAGTCCATACATGAGTCTATATCAAATCACTAAACACATCATAACCGGCCTTGAAGGCGCTAAATCAATAATTACCAAACCAAATCCAGTTCCAATTATGAAGCACGAAACTGTCGAGGCGAACAGCCTGATCCTATAGGAATAGTGGTACTCAGTATTACTGAGGCGAACAACCCGATCCTATAAGAACAGTGTTACCTACCTGCTGAGGAAAATAACCCAATCCCATAAGAGTAGTGTTACCATACTGCCGAGGCGAACGACCTGATCCCATAAGATTAATTTATTTCACTGTCGAGGCGACGACTCGATCCCATAAGAGTAGAAGAAATTTAACTCGCTCGCGGAAGCACGTGCGAGACGAGAAGACATGGATCAATAGTTTATCAAATATTTCTCAACTTTACCAAAGTAAAGGCTAAGCCGATATCTTTATTAAAAAAACCTCGATCTCAGTCAAAATCAAGAAAATTAATACACATGATAGGCATAAATAACACAATTAAGGGCATACTGTGAATCTAAGTCTACCCGGACATATCATGAATATAGATACATACGGACTCTTGTCATCTCGTGCGTACGTAGCTCCCCACAACAAGTAGAACACAACAATTAATATGCCTAAGGGGATAAGTTCCCTCTTACAAGGTTAGGCTAGAGACTTACTTCGATTCCAAGTTCTCAATCCGAGTCTTCAACCTCACTACAACTCCTCAAACAACGCCGAAGACTCTGAAACTAACCAAAAGTCGTATCTATTAGAGTAATTATCCAACCCAATTAGGAAAATTCCTAAAATTCACCCCAGGCCCACATGTACGAATTCTAAAAATTTTCGCAAGTAAATTTTACCCATAACCTCACTAGTCCATACATGTATTTTTGTTTTAAAATTCGAGTCCAGATCGACTCTCAAAACTCAAATTCTCATTTCTCAAAACATGTTCTCAAAATTTCACTTTGATTCTCATAATTTTGATGTGAAATCTCATGTATAATCATGTAAAATAGTTAGAAATTGAACAAAATCACTTACCCAAAGATTGTAGTTGAAAATCCCTCTTCAAAATCGCCTCCAACCGAGTCTAGGGATCCAAAATATAAAAATGAGACCGAATCCGTCCCGCAGCTCTTATGTCCAGTCGTAGGTATCGCAATTGTGACCCGGCGTTCGTAAATACGAGCCCCACAAATGCGAGCCTCACAAGTGTGAGCCCCACAAATTCGAAGAAACTATCGCAAAAGCGAAGTCCTTCATATCCCTGCTACAGTTGCAAATGCGACATATTTGTTCGCAATTGCGAACATTGGACTTCCGCAAATGCGAACCAACTTCCCCCAGGTGCCCATCTCAAATGTGAACCTAGCGGACTTGTCCTAACATAGCAATTGCGATCGAAAACTCACAAATGCGAGACCTGGGTACCAGATCACACCAGCATATTTCAACCTCTTCCAATCATTTCGAAATGCGTCTAAAACCCACCTGAGCCCTCGGGGCTCCAAACCAAACATCAATACAAGTCTAAAAACATAATATGTGCTCGCTCGTACGATCAGATTATCAAAATAACGTCTGAAATCACGAATTGGACCTCAAAATACATGTATTCAACATGAAACTCAAGAACTTCTAAAAACATTACCGTGCGTCCGATTCCTATAAAATCAACTCAGAATGACGCCAAATTTTGCGTACAAGTCATAAATCACCACACAAAACTATTCCCATGCTTGGAATCCCAAACGGACCTCGATAACACCAAAGACTACTCCAAACCAAATTTAAAGAACTAGAAAACCTTAAATGAACTAACTTTCCACATTAAGGGTCGAAACGCTTCCGGATCACCCGAAACCCGATCCGAACACACGCCCAAGTCCACTTTATCACACACACACACAAAAAATCATTTATCACTGTATGGGTGCCTGGCTCATAAGCCCCTCACCAAAGCACGTGTATATATATCACTGTGTCTGCACCCACTGCTGTATGTCAGACTCCGGAGGAGTGGATCCTGCCCAAGCGCTAATCAGAAGCCTATAAGACTTGCTGCAGTGTGCAGCCCGATCCACAATAATCATAAATCCAATAAGGCTTGTTGCTGCATGCAACCCGATCCACAATAATAACAATAGTAATAATGCCAATACGGCCTGCTGCAACGTGTAACCTGATTCACAACAACACTCTCAACTCGGATCTACAGCCCATCTCAGTCATCAACCTCTCAAGTCTCAGGGGCTCACAATCTCATACCACTCAGCCCAACAACTCCACATATGGAAAATAATGATAACTTGTGATATAACTATGAATGATGAAAAAAGACAGATATATTATATGTAAATAAAGAACCATGACTGATTATATAAATACAGTTAAATCAAATAACTCAAAACAACATAAATAGTCCCATTAATCCTCAACCAAATAATCACATAGCCTAAACATGTCTTCTAACATGATTCACACCTCATATAATCAGACAAGCAGGGGAACATGGATGTAACAAGATATAACAGCAAAACAATTCTAGTCATAGTCTAACAGCCAACTTGAATCATGATTACCCTGATGCACGCCCACATGCTCGTCACCTAGCATGTGCGTCGCTTCAATATATCTCTTATAACATAGTTCCCAGGGTTAACTACCCTCAAATCCAAGTTCAGATGTATTACTTACCTCGATCAAGATAAATCAAATATCGAGCAAGCCAAACAAAATATCATCCCGCATGTATCAACCTCTGAACGACTCGAAACTAGCCAAAATAAATTCAAAAACATCAAATAATGTCGTAGAAGACAAACCCAATCTATAAAGGTCGAATCTTTAATCAAAAACTCTAAGTCAACACAAAAGTCATGCCCAAGACCGCACCTCGAAAAAAGATAAAACCTACAAAATCTGACAATCCATTCAATTACGAGTCCAACCATACTAATTTCACTCAAATCCGACTTTGAATCGATGTTCAAAACTCAAAAAATTCACTTTAGGATAGTTTAGACTAAAACCCCTAATTTCTCTTTAAAATTCATAATCCAAATGCCAAAATCGGAGATAGATTCATGAAATATAATCAAAATTGAGTAAAAAATACTTACCCTAATCCAAATTGGAATAATCTCCTCCAAATTCGCTCAAATCCGAGCTCCAAAACCATGTGAGAAAAAGTAACTAAATTTTGGAACAAGTAAAATAATGCTGCATCTGTTATAGTTCAAATCAGATCTTAGATAACCCTAAAACTCACATTTGATAAGTTCAATATAATCCTTGCGATATTACACCCACAATGTCTTTTTGAATTACCTAATTTGGCCTTAAAATGATGGAGATATGATGTTATGAAGTTTTAAAGGAAGTTTGAGAACTTAAGGGACAAAAATGATATTTTCGTAATTATTTTACACCAGTAAATCAACAACAAAAGAATCTTCATTTTAGCACCCAAACTCATTCAGAACCTCCCGAACACAAATCATATATGCATTTCAATCATAAAATACGCTACGAACCTGCTCGCGCACTCAAAAACCAAAACGAGGTCATCTTGACCCGATATTGACCATGGTCAAACTCCAAATTCTAAGCTTAACTAGTTTCTCAACCAATGATGTAAAACACATCTGAGCCCCTCGATACCCAATCCAATCATATAAATAAGTAAAAATACATTATCCAAACTTATCCAAAGCCTCAAAACATCCATGGGAATATCACGACAAAGAATCGAGGCTCAAACAGAATAGAATTTCTCTTAAGTTATTAAATCTTCATTCTTTCAAAAGAGTGTCTGAATCACACTTCGGATTACTTTCAATTTTTTCACACAAGTTCTATTCAACTATATAGACCAATCCAAAGCCAGAACACCAATTGGAGTCCAATAACATCAAAACTCTTGGTCAAGCTTATGAACTCTTAAGTTCTTCAAATTGCCAACTTTCGACAAATAGTGTCGAACCCTTTGAGGTACCTACAAAACCAAATTCGAGCATACACACAAGTAAAAAATTATTATAAAAATATATCGGAACCATAAAAACTCGATTCTGAGTCCGTTTACCAAAAACTCAAACCTTGGTCAACTCTTCCAACTTAAAGCTTCCAAATCAAGAGTCATTCTTCCAAATCAATCCCGAATCACTCGAAAATTAAAATCGACCATACACACAAGTCATAATACATTATATGAAGATACTCAAAGTCTCAAACCACCGAAGGGAACACTAAAGCTCAAAAATAACCAATTAGGTCGTTACAAAATGGAAACAAGGAATAAACATGTGTTAGAACAATAAAGTAATCAGAACACGATTAAAGTAACAGTGAAACCAGTTAAGGAAAAAAATGACGACTATATACTCAAACCTTTCTAACGTAACGTTTACAACAAAATCGCTTGGAGTTACCACATCTCGAAATCACAAGTCACGAATCCCAAAGCACTAATCATATACACATGGCACCGCGTGCCCACATTATCAATCACAACATCACGTGCCAATATCAAAATCGCCCGACATAGTCACAGGCCTACTATCACAATACACCCTGCATGATCACAGGCTAACAGTCCAACCATATCGTAGAGAAAGCAGTTATATAGAATACATGTGCAAGATCAATGAACATCAAGTTTCATACTCCTGGACTAGTAGAAATGATAGGTTACGGTGTATGCATGTGCAAGTGTACTATCACTGCTCAAGTCAACAGGTAAAAACCAGAGACACCGAATAGACCATAGGAAACAACAAAACAAATCACGTAATATGCATGACACACACAAGGAAGTCACACCACCACATAAATGTCATCAATAACGTGCCCCTAGGCCATCACATATCATCCCTGACATAACTACCCTTATCCCACCGTGTTGACAATATCATAATAGCCACCCATATCACTCAACTCAGACAATAAACACAATAGTCACCTGTATTGCTCCGCCCAGACAACATATCTATAGCTGCACGTATCGCTCCATCCCGATAATATATCAATAGTCACCTGTATCACTCCGCACAATCAACAATAGTGAAATGCCACCCTTATGGTCCGGATAGCAATAATCAATCCACACAAAATTTTCAAAACAAAAATACTAATGTCACCATAACACATAGCCCACAACCCAACCACAATGTGCACAAGAATCTTAATAACAACAATATGAAATGGGAAAAGAGCTCAACAATGAAAGATACTCCATTAAAAAACATCTTCAACTAAATCAGGTTAATGGATCATCAATAACTTTAACTTCAATTAATTGCTTAAGAATAAACTCAACAACGAAGGTATTTCCATGAAAAGACAACTTCAAATTCTAGTGTATAACATAAGCTAACAATGAAAGAGAATAACAACTACGTCTAAATGCATTAGAATAACTCGACAACAAAGGGATATCATGTAATAACAACTTCTAATAAAAATAAATCAACAATAAACGAGGTAACATGACAATAAAGCATATAAGAGTAAACTTGACAAATAAAGATAGAAATGTGCTAACAACTTCAAATAAAGCATGTAAGATTAAACTTAACATGAAGTATACAACATGATACAACAACTTCAATTAATGCATGAAAGAAACCTAAGAGTCTAAACTGGTCAAATACCACATATAAGCCAGTGTACACACTTGTCACCTCGTGTACACGTCTTTCACATAATTCAAGTAATACATCAATCCAAATCCTAAGGGGTAGTTCCCACAAAGAAATTTAGGCAATATACTTACCTCAATTAGTCCAAATCAACATTAAAAATAGTGTTTCCTTTAAAATTCACCCCCGACTCAAATCTAGCAAAAAATGACTTTATATCATCAAATAATGCAAGGGAAACCACTGTCAATTAATAAAGTTAAGATCTTTACACAGTTCTTCAAAAGTAAAAAAAAGTTAACCCCGGGCCCGTTCGATCAAAACCTGAGTCCAAGGGTAGATCTCGACTACCCATAATCCTACGAGTTCATATATGTGTTTTGTTCTCAAATTCGAGTCCAATTCAACTCTGAAATCTCAAATTTTTATTTTTCAAAACATAGACAAAAATCCCCAAAATTTCTCTTCAAAATTTAATGATTTAGATGTTAAACCTCATAAATAATCATGTAATATAACAAAAATTGATCAAAATCACTTACCCAATAGTTGTATGTGAAAATTTCTCCTCAAAATCGCCTCCTACCGAGTCTAAGGTTCTAAAATATCTTAAAATGAAGTTAAGTTCCGTCCTCCAAGCCCTTTTGTTCAGCTGCGAAAGTCACAATAGAGAACCCTTGCAATTGTGGAACAGGTATCCCAAAAGGGAACCCTAAAAACCCTCTCAGATGTCGCAATTAGGACTGGGGCTTCTCAAATGCAATAACAGCCTACTTCGCAAAAGCGACACAGTTGTCGCAAATGCGAACAAACCCGACTCTACCCTTGCTTCGCAAATATGATAAAGGTGTCACGACTCAAAATTCATTAAAGGTCGTGATGGCGTCGGACACCACTGTCAGATAAGCCAACAATAAATACCTAACTTTGTTCTCATTTTTATTATTTTAGAATTTTCATTTTCCTTTAATTAAACGGTAAAAAGATCAAATTTTCATAATAAGTAATTATATTTTTACAACAATTTCAATACAGTGCAACCCATAGTCGCCCCAGAACCCGGTGTCATAAGTACATGAGCATTTATTAGAAAGTAAAATAAAATACAATAACTGCCCGGAATACAAAATTTGGGCAGAAAAGAAAGTACAAGAACTCTGAAGGAGACTCTGTTGGCCACATGTCATAATATGTAGTGCAACTCACCTAAGTCTCTGCATGCAGACACGCCTCTGCTCTTACAAGGCCGCTAATCATACATGCACCTGCACAAAATGTGCAGCAAGTGTAGTATGAGCACGTAAATCAATGCGTACCCAATAAGTATCCCGCCTAACCTCGAAGAGGTAGTGACGAGAGTTCGACTTCGACACTTACGCTGGGCTAATATTACGATAATGATGGTTTAATTAAGCATGAATCATATGAAACTGCGGGAGGCTCAATAATCAATAATTAAGTAAACACTTCTTTTATTATGTATCCATCTCTAGTTTCGTCATTTAACAATTTATATTTCAAGCCAATGAAGCAGTAGAAAATATTATGGATTTCAAAGATGTAACATGCACAAACAATGCTGAGGTCGTACAACCCGCTCTAACATGTAAATATAAATTGTGCACTGCCGAGGGTCGAAGGGCACAAACCATAGATGCATCTATTTAATCTGCCGAGGCGTTCGGCCCGCTCCACAAAAGATAAACACATTCAAACAATCAAATCAAGAATTTATTAAGGAGCTATTATCCAAAGAAATGCCAATTTTTCATGCAACGGTCAAGAAAACATAGTTAATCCTTTTAAATATTTCTTTTTCCAAGTTCAATATGATTTACGCAATTTAAGTTAACAATAGGGTTGCAAATATCACAAGTATAGCATGAATTGGGTCCTAAACTACCCGAACTTAAGCATAATAGTAGCTACGCACGGACTCTAGTCACCTCGTGCGTACGTTGCCCCCCACAAATAAAAGCATATATTGAATTATTTCACCTATGGGGTTAATTCCGTATTACAAGTTTAGAAATGAGACTTACCTCGTTCCGAAGTTCCATCACCGGCTCCCAAGCTCTTCAATCAACTCAAATCGATGCCCAACGCTCCAAACTAGTAAAATATTGAGATATTCAATAAATATATACTCTAATACTCATTATAATCCTATTTATAACAATTTTCAATTCCATTCGAAAAGTCGATAAAAATCGTCGGGCCCACGTGCCCGAATTCCAAATTTTTTTTGAAGATAAACATTACCCATAACCTTATGAACTAGCATATATGATTTGTTCCCAATTCCATTTCCAATTTCGTGGTTAAAATCCAAAAATACCAAATCCTAGGTTTTCTACCAAAAATCCCATTTTCTACAAGTTTCCATGCTTAAATCCGTTTATAAATCATGTACTTAGCTCGAAATGTGAAGAAAGCACTTACCCCATTATAGTTGATGAAGATGGCACCCCAAAAGTGCTCCAAAATCGGCTCCCATGGACGAAATGAAGTGAAATTGAGCCAAACCCTCATTTTAAAGAAGCACACTGCCCAACCCGATCTTCGCACTTGCGGTCCAATAGTCGTTCTTGCGGTTCCGCACCTGCGGAAAATCCATCACAGGTACGACTCTAACTCAACCCAGCAGCCTCCATTTTTGCAGTACAAATAGCGCTTATGTGCTTCCACTTCTGCGGACTGCAAGTGCTTCTGCGCTCACGCACCTGTGTGCCAAAATCCTCTCCTGCGGCCCCAGGCCTTCCTGGCCAATTCCGCTTCTGCAACCCTCCTAGCCGCTTTTGCGGCTCCGCACCTGCGCCCAAAACTTCGCAGGTGTGGTTACACCAGATGACAGCAGCTCCAACATTCCTTCAAGCCCAAACTCAATCTGTTTACCATCGGGAATCCACCCGAGGCCCTCGGGACCTCAACCAATTATACCAACACATACTAAAACACCACACGGACTTAGTCAAGCCTTCAAATCACATCAAACAATGTTGAAACCACGAATCACACTCCAATTCAAGCTTAATGAACTTTAGAAATGCAAATTTCTATATTTGATACCGATATCCATCAAATCACGTCCGATTGACCTCAAATTTTGCACACAAGTCACATTGACATTACAGACCTACTCCAACTTCCGAATCAGAATCCGACTCCAATATCAAAAAGTCCACTTTCGGTCAAACTTCTCAAAATCTTCAAATTTATAACTTCTGCCAAATGACTCCAAAATGACCTATGGACCTCCAAATCCACTTCCGGATGCGCTCCCAATATCAGGATCACCATACGGAGCTATACCCAAAATCAGAATCTCAAAAGGACATCGATAACATTGAAATGCACTTTAACCCAAATTTATGAAATTCTTCCAAAATGCCAACTTCCACAATAAGCGCCGAAACGTTCCGGGTCATCCAAAACCCGATTCGGACATACTCCCAAGTCCAAAATCATCATACAAACCTGTTGGAACCTTGAAATCCCGATTCCGAGGTTGCTTACTCAAAAATCACCCTTTAGCCAAATTCTTCCAACTTAAAGCTTCCGAAATGAGAATTTTCTTTCCAATTCAACTCCGAACTTTTCAAAATTTAATTCCGATCATGCGTGCAAGTCATAATACCTAAAGTGAAGCTGCTCGTGGCCTCCAACCGCCGAACAACACGCTAGATCTCAAATCGACCGATCAGGTAGTTATATTCTCTCGCACTTAAACATACGTTCGTCCTCGAACGTGCTAAGAACTGCTCTGGAGTTGTCCAAAAATTATTGTTCAACACCTCGCGCATCTACCTGTGCTACCACAAACCAGTTGAGCACATCAGCTCAAGCAAACCTGCAATTTCTCCTTTTCATTTAGTCAAATAAGACTTAGAGCCAAATTCCAACATGTGAAATCCTCTTCCAAGTCTGTTTCCAATATAAAAATACCGTATCCATCACCACACGATATGCCAACACTTGATTGTATACCTGTCCTGAATCCACACCATGCACGACTTAATTCTCCTGGCCATCATAACATTCTCTGGCAATAATAATCACAATTCCTCCAATCTGATGCCCACACCCAATGACACATATAAGTCCTGTTCCAACTCTTGGAATACTGCCACGACGGAAGAGATGTGTAGAAGTTCACAACTAACTATCGAGTCAACAAATCATTGAGTCTCTCCTCCTGATAAGAACCATTACCTCGTCATGAACCAAATAACTATATTTTTCGCTCAAATATGCTGCATATAAATCCGATCGCACTGATCCCAGGTCCAATAATCTTGTCTCACCCAGTACAAGCCGTTCGGGAAAGGAGCCACGCTAGACACTGCCGAAAGTCTCATATGATGTTAATGTGCCAAAAAGCTACAAACTCGAATGCGATACATAAGGAGATGAACTCTGGAAGGAACCACTCAACCCACATAAGTAATTAAAAAACCGAGAGGACGTTATGAACTTCCTCAGAAAATGAGAAACAAAACACACAAGAATAGATATGGGGAACTGTACTCAACATCACATTGTTGCGGCGTGCAACTCGATCCACACATGATACCGTTGCGGCTTGCAAACCGATCCAACCATGATACCCGTGGAGGCGTGCCACCCGATCCAAACAACATACCCAAGGAGGTGTGCCACCCGATCCATATATAATAATCTATAAGAAAATACTTACCGAGCTAAAATGCTCATAACTTCAAAGTACCCAAATATCTACCATAAGCACGCCAAGTGCGTAATACCATCCCTGGGGAGACAGACAACGCCATACACCACAAAACTCAAGCACAACTAAGGAACAATAAATGACCTGCATCTCGAGAGCCATCCTGCTCATATAACACCACAAACTACACAGGATCTCAATACGAGTGCAATAATCAAATCACCTAACACCCCACGTGGTGCAATAGAGTATTACATGAAATACCTGACGACGAAATAGCATGCAACGTACAAATACTCCTCCATAAAGAATGCGATGCTAAAATGAGCACATTCGGTCTGATATACAGCCACATTCACATTTAGATCCATCCACAGACCTCAGCTGATCCCCATCGTATCGCATTGGGCCAAAAACCCTTCAGGGGTCCACAGTAACCCATTTTTCCCATGACACACAAGAAAAACCATCAAATCTTGGGGTGGCTTACGTTATTTATTGGTTTTAGAACTTATTATGTTAATCCCAGAGTTATATTTACGTTATGTTATTTGATAAGTCATTAGATATTTGTTGTTTTTCTATTCATATTATTTGTTTTGTTGACTTGTGTAGCAAGAAGTATTAGGCGCCATCACAACCCCGATTGATTGGGATTTTGGGCCATGACAAAGTTCCTATCAGGACTGTGGCTTATGGATGCTGAGTAGTCACTCCTACAAAAGAAGTTTAAAGTAAAGATGTGATAATAGCCCCTAACTAATTAAGATTCACATGCCCTTGCTTCTACTCCGCTGCTTCCTTTCATTTTCGTCCAGGAATGCCAAAAATGGATTGTGACACATTATCGTGTTACCTGTTTTTCAGTTCTACCTTCTGATAAGGAAAGAATTAGTGATAAGGAAAGAATTAGAGTTTAATTAGGAATGTGTAATATTTTCCTTATTACCTTGTATATTTATTTTCCTTGTTTAGGTCTTGGTCTCCTATTAGGTTTAGGTTTTCTTCTCCTATTAGGTTTAGGTTTTCTCTTATTTCTCTAACTTCTTTGTCTATAAATACTTGTGGAATTAATGAGAAGAGCAAGAGTTTTTCCTCCAATATTGTTCTTTGTCTTCCGCATAAAATCTTTCATGGTATCAGAGCCATAGTCTTTTGAAGAACTCTTCATAGTCTAATATTATTATTTGTCTTCGTTCTTTTTTTGAACAGTGTGTTTTTTTGTCTTGAATTATGGCCGAAGAAACACAGGCCGTTGTGAAGGAAGGTGTAGTTCAAAGGAAGACGATATCACCATACGATATCACTTCCAATGACAATCCTGGTTTAGTTATCACCCAAGTTCAATTGAAAGGTGATAATTATGAAGAATGGGCTAGATCCGTTCGGACAGCCCTGAGGGGGAGGAAGAAATTTGTCTTCGTGGACGGAAGTATTACGATGCCCAAAGATACATCGGCAGACTTAGAGGATTGGTGGACT